>JANHZU010003800.1:215381-231001 GCA_032468055.1 Acrochordus granulatus
TTGAACTTTTACAGAATGTATAGATAAATATGTCTCTTCAAAGGGAAAAATCTCTGCAACACATTTCCTCTGATGTGTAGAGTAACTCATTCTATCAGTCATTGACATCTCATCTATAGATTTGCTTTTCAGGGCAGATTTCTGATTCAGCCATTTTTAGGGATGGGATTTTGCATTTGGATAGAAACTAACAAGGGTTGCATTAGTGATCCTTCTAAGTTCAGCCTAGGGAACTTAAAACACCTCTTTGTAAATTGACTCTTGTGACTAAAATCACAAAAAGGTTTTCAAAAGTCTTTTTAAAGAGGAAAAAACCCCCCACTAGATTATAGTATGCCTTTGCCACCTTGTACAATTCCATGGATAAACACAAGTCCTATACATTTTGAGTGCCAGTTGTTGGTTTAAGATGAAAGTTGTTAAAAACTTTACAAGTGAAAATGGAATAACTGTAAGACAGTCAATTTTATAGTAATTGGTTGTAAGTAAGTAGTTGATATCTTGTGTGGTTATTTTGAAAAAGCCAGGAGCAGGAAAATATTAAAAATGTAAGCACACTTGTGCATGCATCGTGTGCTATCATATATCACTGTGCCTCAGTTCAAACTTAAAGTTTGATCCTCCTGAGATACTGAATATACATGTAGAGTAATATATTGTTTTATCCACTTTCTTAAACTTAGATCTATATTATTTTTTGTGCAGTTTCTTGCATCCTGTCAATGAATCTTTTAGAATCTGTTTTTGTGGGGGGCTTTTTCCTAGTTTTGTACACCCACTCACTAGAGTTGAATGGCAAATAAATAAATCTAAGGATTTATTTGAAAATAAAGCACAATTAAAATAAAAAAGAATCAACACAGAGTGAATAAGCACACCTAAGCTCAACAAGTTAACAATCCAGTCCATTAAAAAAATTGTCTATGATGGTTTGTTTGGCTGTTTTGGATATTTTGAGTGCATTCAATCTAATTTGTGTTTGGTTGGCTTGCTGATATTACATTATTTATAGAACTGTGTTCTATAAATACTCTGTTATTTGTGGAGAGGTCAGAATATATATATATATATAATGGCAGGCTTCTAAGTTATGTTTGTATCCATACTATATTCACATGAGGTGCATATTCATGGATCCCAAGTTGCATTTTGTTATAGAGATATATTGAAATCTATTGTTTGTTTATTTGTTTGGCCTGTTTGCTGATAACTATAAGTGTCTTTTTTTTTCCTGAGTAAATGGTGTTTATGTGAGTTATGGTTAATTTTTGTTCTGTGCAGACTTTTAAGGTATAAATGTAAGCAGGCAAGTGGAGATTAATCTAGACAGGCTAATAGGATTGATTGACCTTTTTCTTTTGTTATTGCTTTCTGGAAGACATTATAAAAATAAATTTTAAAAATAATATCTTGGCTGATTTTCCTGCAAGCTGGGTAATCAGCAGCAGTCAGCATGAATAGTCTCCATATCTAAGCTTATGGCACTTGGTAAAAAGCAAAGGAACAAGTGTTCTACCAAATTTTCATTAGTCCTTGTTCCTAAACACTTGATGGAACATTCCAGGAGAGAATGAAATATTTTATTTCAGAATTCAGATTAAATACATTTTGATTCCATAAATGCCTATGAATGTCTATGAATGTATCATAGCCACAAACTTTTCATTTATTTATAATACAGAGATGGACATTCCATTGAGGCATCTATAATGAGGAGAAATTCCCTCTGTAGTTTAACAAAATTCTCCGTCATGGTGTGATTTTAAAACTTCTGCAAAATTTTGCGTGGCTTTGCCTACTTTGTTTCTGCTAGCCACTTTAATAATGTCTTTTGTTAATTTTTAATATTTTATCTTGTTACATGTTCAGCTATAGGATGAAAGTTGATGTAAGCTGTTTTCAATCTTGGATTTTCTATTTTTAATCTTTGCATTCTTTCTACTATTCCACAATCTGGCACTACCAAGTTCAAGATTATGATACCAATAAAACTAAAAAGAAGATAATTCTGTATGAGATGATGCACTTAAATTTCTGTACATTTCCAGTTGTGAAGGCTTTTCTGCTGTTTCTTTGGGAAACATTTTTTTCCTGTCAGTGATGAGCCATGATAAACAGTTTAGGAAGCTTAGGCTATAGATATTATAAATGTTCAAGAAAACACTTCCTGAACACATGCAGATGTTTAATGTAAAAGGACAATCCTGAAGAATAATTTATAATCTCTGGATCCATCAGAATACTATGGCAACAGCAGCTGCTTGTTATGTTCAAGAACAGAACTTATCTTTGACAGCTTTCAGCTACATTTTATGGAGAAAGAAATGTTATCTTGATTTTCCATAGCATGTGTTTGTAATGATGCCCCTGTGGGCAAGTTGTCAGCTAATACATGTGTCATTTCCCTGTTTTTCTTTATTCCAAAGAAAGATGAAAACTGTCAAAAGCACACTTATGCTGTAGTACACTCTGAAAACACAGATCTACTCCATCTTTTAAATACTGTAACCATAATGGCTTAAATAACAACACCATTTCCTGCTGAATGTGCTGAATGTAGAATCTGGTAACACTGATATTCCAAAACTGCATGGTGATTTTACCACTCATTCTAATTATTGTTTGGCGGCTGAAGGTTGTGACAAGCTGTTTTCCATTCCAAGGACTGCATCCTGTTCAGAGAGAAAGAACATATTTAGGCTTTAATGTCTGAGAAAATTAGAATACAGTTCTTTATAGGTACTTGCAGTTGCTGTTCTTACAATTCCTCCCTAATATATCCTCAAGAACGAAGCAAAAATTACACTGTGGAAATGATCTATCAACCAATTAGAATATGTACTATGATATGCCTTTAGGCATATTTCAGTTCTAATCTTCAACATAGCATTATCATTTTCATATACAACTGTAAGTTATTCCTTCTAGTATTTCTTTACATAGTTTTATCTCATATCATAAACTTAAAAATAAAATAATTTAAATATACATTTAAATAATTTGAATGAAAAAAATCATTCATTGTGCTGGAGGCTGTATTTTTATTCCTGTTCACCTGCTTCTAAAACATTATTTTATTTTAATATCATCATTAAAATTAGATACAAAAAATATGAAGTATGAAAGGAAAAATAAAAAAGAAGAAAAGAAATGAAAAACACAACAAAATATAGAATTATCACATTTGTCCTTCTTTCTATCAAGTATTTGCTCTCCTACTCTTTCTTTTCCTGCCATAACCTTTCCTAATCCCCAAATCCATAAATCATCAGTTTTGTTTTTATTTTCTTCAGACAAAATTTCATATGTCTTTTAAATAAGCCTTTTTCATTTCTTTTCTCTGACCAAACTGGTGAGTTTTGCTATTTCTGCAAGCTCCATCAGTTTTATAGTCCAGTCCTCTTATGTGGGTATTGAGTTATTCTTCCATCAGATGCACTTTTCTTTAACTAATATAAATCTGGGGTCTATGATCTAGATGCTGGTCTGTCTACATTCAGAATTCCCACATTTTAAAATAATGATCTGTTAATATGTTAGCACTCTATGAAGTGCTAGTCTATGGCATATTTTTTGTCTGCTTAAATATAATTAGCTTACTGATAATAACTAAACTGAAGCAGGGAATGACCTAACTCACCAGTTTCATGTAGATGTTAAGAAAAATGGTAAGAACATAGAGCCCTGCAGCACCCCACAAATGAGAAAGTGTGAGGTTGATCTCAAACTCAGTTAACACTGATTGAACCTCACCATGAAGAAGGACCACTACAAAAAAGTGTCTCCCATTCCAAACCTCACAGTCAGTCCAGAAGAGTACCATGACTAATGACACTGAAAGCTGTCAGAAATCATGGATCTTTAGAAAAAATATATTATCCTTATCCTGCTCTGCTGTGAGGGTTATTCCTATATTGAAGCTTGGGCAGAAACCTGACTAAAGTGGGTCCCAACATGTCTCTTCCATGATTCTCCAGAGCTGAAGCCCAACCACTTTCTCTATCACTTTTCCCCCAAAAGGGAAGAAACTGTCTGAGAATTCTTAGAGATTGTGATGGCATATCAGACAATTTTTTAGTGATAGCATATCAGACAATTTTTTTCAAAACTCAACCAAAGCCAGGTTTTACCTCAGACACGCTCATGTTATTCTACAGTAGCTTAGATATCCAGTTTAGAGATTATCTTGCAAAGCAAGATACTATGATCTAGGTAAAAAAGGTAAAGGTTTTCTTTGTCCAGTCATGACTGACTCTAGGGGGCAGTGCTTATCTCCTATTCACAGCCGAGGAAGCCAGCATTGTCCAAAGACACTTCCATGATCATGTATCCAGCATGACTATATGCCAAGGTACATAGAACGCTGTTACCTTTCCTACCAAATTAGGCAGTTGGCAGAAGCTGGGGTGAAAAACGGGAGCTCACCATGATACTCAGCACTTGGGTTTCAAACTTGGGCTGCCAACTCCATGTCTACCATGCCTACATATCACTTATTATGTGGTAATAATGCTAGATGCATCTTCAGAAAGTCCTCCTTTTATATCTTAGTCTCATTTTAAAGCAAAACTTTCCTCCCCTTTTATCCTAGAAAGACAGTGCACAATTTAATACAACTATAACTTACTTACAGGTTCTGATTTTCTGTTCCAGATGTGATATACAGTAATTGTTGTTGTGGAGAGTTCAAGTGGTGGCTGCCTTATAGCTTCATCAAAAGAGAATGTTAACTTTATTTTTAATAAAACCAATTATCTGTGGTTGCAAATTGGTGAAGGATTATTTTCTTTTATTAGTTCTGACAATAGGTCAAAACTAAATATCACTTAATGCAGTAACAGCTCTGTTGACTAGAACTACTATTACAAAATAATGAGTTTTATTATGATGCTTCCAGCCTTGGTCTCAAAGAAGTGAACATTTTGCAAAAAGAAAAGAAAAAGACAAAAGAGAGCTAGGTTTGATGTGGGATTAACAATTTTTCTTTTGGGGGGATCTACTGAATTGCCTATTTTCTCTTGGGAATCATTGATTTGAAGTTATAGTAGGTTGAAATAGCCACTAATTGCATTCATCTCCATCTGCTATGTGTCTGATGCAGGTTACTTGGCTAACTGCTCACCTGTTTCGCTGCTTTTTTAATTTCTACAAGTGAGGCACTTACCTACCTATGCTATTTAATTGGTTGCTTTTAAATTGTATCCTTTTGCTTCTTCTATAAATGTCTTAGTTGCATTCTTTCTTTTTTCTTGTTACGTTTTTATCAATTATGTGATAATTGCTCTTGGGATATAGTAATCAGCTTATTAGATTGTCAGTTTGTTACTTAGCATGTTATATTTCACTTAGACTTCATTAATTTCACACCCTCTGGCAATCCATTTTAGCCACCAACAATTCAAGCTGAGGTTCTACTTAGACAGTACAATATTACTATAGTTTTTGTTCTTGTTCTTAAAAATAAAAATTGATGAATGGGAGATATGAAAAAACAAAATGTAATAGCTGAAATATCATATCTCAAGATTTTTATTTTTAGGAAAGACATGCTAAACATTTTAGATTCTTATAAGCAATTTGTATTATAGGAAACTAAAACGTATGTTTTTGAATTTTTGTTTATAGCTCTAAGTTAGAAAATTACAATATTTTAATATATTCAGTAAAAAAGGGCAAAATTTTGGACACATTTTGGAGCAAAATTACTGCATGAAAGACAATTGATATAAAAGTCATGAATAAAATTCAGCAACAATTCAGCAGGAAAAATATAGCAGAAAACTACTCCAGAAATATTAGGCAATTCAAATTAATATTTAATATATTTCTAAATAAAGGTGAAATAGAAAATAATGGTGGAATTTTGGGCAAAATAGTTGGCTTTCATATAACAAAGCCAATGCAGTTACTTACTAGATATTATATTCCCCAATCTAATATGGGATGGTATCATTAAATCTGTGTGATCTAGCTTTGATTCAGTATGAATTATGTTTCAAAATTCAAAGAGGGCATGATGATATTAAAGATATTTATTTATTTATTTGATTTATATGCTGCCAAAATTCGGAGATTCTCCTAACAAAAACCAACCTTTAAAAACATTAAAATAAAAATAAAAAAACCGGCAGACTAGAGAGATGGGCTAAAAATATTTCATATATAAAAAGGGAGTAAGGATGGCTAGTAATCAATCAGCCACCAAAAGTAAGTGAGAATTTGATTTGGCGAATAAAGAATAAATAAATCTGTTTGCTATTGGACAAAAGATTTATCCAGAAGCTATAATGGATAAACTTCAAAATGCCTGAAAGCTGAAGCCATTTAATTTTTTGGCAGAATAAAAAAAATATCAGAGATAGTAGGGCCTTTAGAAGGCATTATTAGTGCCAAGTTTCAACCAGACAGTTTCAAATAATTTATTTAAATAAAATTTTAAAATATGCTCTCCATCCCTCTTCTAGGGCAAAGATATAGGGCTGAAGAAAGGACAAATACCACAACAAACTTCCAAACTTCATAAAATTTAGTAAAAAGTCTATAGAGAACACAGCAAGTCCTACACATTATTCTATTTTACCTTAAAAGTCCAACCTTTTAAAATTGTTTTAAAATCCAGACTTTCATTCTATTTTTAAACAGGTTTAAACTTTGCTGAATTTGAATCCTGGTTCTCTGGGTGCCAGGATAGTTGCTTGGCCCTTTCTGGAAAGACTCTCTCTTCAATGTCAGGAATCAACTGTATCAGAACTGTGGCTTATTGGCAGTAAAGATATCAGTTAATCAAGAGAAAGAGGAGAAGAGCAACATTCTGCCAGAATACAATACAGTGCCACAGAGATCAGTGGGTGACAGAGAAATAATTGGCACAGAACAATTGTTCAGCACCAGTTACTCCTAGACTTACTTCCCCTCCCATTCTTAAAAGCAATACATATTTGGATCAGCACCTGTCATTATAAGCTTGGCAGAAATTCACTTTTTATGTAGAGACTTCAACTGTCACTGTCATGCAGTATGTAAAGTGCAGTTGGAGCCAAGAATACATTCAACTGGACTGGCCAGTCTTGATCCCAGTGTAGGAATTAATATTGATTTATGTTGGCAGAGCCAGGAAGAAATGTTAAAGGAAATTATTCCTTTAATAATTGGAAATATAATAAAGGTCCAACAATTAATCAATAAAAAAATAATAAACAACATTAACACACTCAGCAGTTCCTTCATTTGGCAGTAACCTACATATTCACAGTCCTAGCCCATGTTGACTTGAAATTTAAACCAGTCTTAGGACAATATTTTTTTGATACCCTGAGATCAGGGGCTTATATAGGGAGACATGGTTCCTTAGGAATATGCAATTCCCAAAGTTTACTAACCAAAAGTTTAAACATAACACTAGTCTATAGAGGGTAACCATTTTTACCCTCTGGTTACTTGCTTTCTTGGCTACCTCATAGGTATGCTTTCTGTAAGCTTGGCAAACACATCACTTGATGGGAATTACCCTGAAGGACATCCAGTTACAAATCTCAGTGTAATAAAAGCTTGTATCTCCAAAGTTATGTTTGCTGCCAATTAGATGTTAGTGATTTGAAGCGTTGTTTTCTCTCCCCCTAGTAAGAGTATTACAGATATGCAATAGATGCCAAATGATCTAACAGGATTTTGGGAATGTAGTCAGTGTGATACTGAAAGATGTTGTCTATCAGAATTGAAATAATGTGCATGATTGACAAACTAACATTTGAAGCGCAGATGGCATGTGGACAGAAAGGCAAGAAAAGTAGTGCCAACTTTTAGAGCTGAAATAGTATATCCAGATGGAAGATGCTTGGCAGCAAGTTTGGGCAGGTAGTAGGCTTAGCAAGCTGGTATCTGAAGAGAAATATGTGATACACATACTCATTTATTAGACAGTAGCAGTCAACAGTCCACCTGTGTTCTCATGGTACAGTGGCACAGAAATATCCAAGTAGGGAGTGGAAGCTGACACAGATAGGAGTAATCACATTCCATCAGAATATAAATAGTATGTATGGGTGAAATAGGCCTGGAAAGGTCTATTAGCTAGTATTTGAGAAGCAGAAAGTCAAGCATGTGTTGGATTGCTGCACTCAACAGCTTACCTGAGTTACCATAGCAGTGTTAGCACAGAGTCAACCATATGGAGAGAGGATATAGGGAGATTTGTCCTGAGAGAAATGCCATGGAGTTCTATTTTTAGGAGTAAAACAAAGTTTAACCAAGTGCCATCCCATTTGTAAGCAGCAACATTTGTCTTTTTAAAAACAACATACTTGACAAGAGCCTTCCTTAACTGTAATAAATATGGGTTTGAAGAAGCATTTGGACATATATGTCCTTATATGACATATAATACAACAAATATACAACAAATAAATATACAACAAATTCATAAGCCTGTATTGACTTTCTTATAGATGGAATCAAGCAAACTGAGGCAGCAACAGAAGATAGTCAAGGAATCACCAGGTCCAGATGATATCTGGAATGGGCAGCATAAGAAGTAACTAAATTAAATAAACATCCTTTTGAGAGTTCTTAAAGTAAACATACATGAAATTGCTGATATTCTAGTAAAAATATATAAGCTCTCAGTTAAACTAAGCTGTGCACCAAAAATATAAAATTAAAGCCAAGAACCTTCTCAATATCTCTATAATGTTTTCCTTTTGTTCCACAATGCTACTAGTGCTCAGTTACAGAATGGATCTGCCATGCTTCTGTCCTTAGGCTTCCCCATTAATAGAAGAGACATGGGAATCGCCTCCACCTGTACTATATTAATCTCTCCCACATAAAAGATCAATAATCAGGAGTTTATCAATGCTCACAATTTTCTTTCTCCCATCTCAGCTTACACCATGACCATTGACACATACTATTTTAGTTTATTTTAAATAATTAAACCAATGCGATTAAAATAAATATATGTGAGTACACTGTCCTGGCTAGCTTCTTGCACATGTTAACATTTCCCAACAGGATTTCAGGTCCTGGGGCATGTGGACAGCACTTTCCTGAAATGAGGCAGATGGGACTGAGAAGTAAAGAGCAGTTGAGACCTAGAGGTGGAAAACAGCTGTTAAGGGCAAAGCAGTGATTTGTAGAGAAAAATGAAAATGATAAGGAAAAGAAGTAGAGAAGAAGCCACAAAACCTATAAGAAAGTAAGCAGTTCATAGCTTAGAAGACATTCCAAGGAGAAGGAAAATGAAAATGGTGATTCACAAACCTTGTAATCAGCAATGCAACAAACAAATGCCTCAAGAGTTCTAGGCAAAAGATGAAAACACTGGAGGGTAAGAGTTGTGTCTTTTTTCCAAACTTCTCCACTAAGAATGGTGATAGGTGTGGGACCAGAAAGCAGCGGTATGAAACCCACAAGGATTTTCCAGGATAAGGAAAAGGAGAGGACTGGGATAAGGGGAATTATGCATTCACCAGAAAGAGCATTCTTATAAAGGTCTTGGCGAGGAAGAGTGAAGGCTGAAAGAAGAAGGAATGAGGTTGTATCAGCTGAAGTACAGCAACTGATAGTGTATACTGAGAACTACTGAATTAAGAAGCTGGAGGAAACAAAACAATGATTTTGGAAAGAGGGGCAAAAGAGGGAAAAATGAAACTAAACACAGTAAAAGTCTGCATTACAAATTAAGTGATAACAAAGAATAATACAAAGTGAAGAATAAGAGACTGAACTGGAAAAATTTTTAACATTCTGGCACCAAAAAGTTGTTAAGTACCGAGAAAGGAGAGCCTTGCAGAGCCTTTCATTGCCTTTTGTTTTTCTCCCTATACTGGAAATTTAACATGACATGAATAGCATTGGATCCCACCTAGACTTCCAACTATAAAGGAAGACATCTTCAGTCCTCAAGTGTGGATATGTATGTTGAAAGGAAATCACTGTTTTGTGGGGCAGCAGAGAAATAGTTACAGGCAAGAGAGAAGAGGTGACAGAGGACAAGAGTAACTGGCATTGCAGGAAGATCAGGTATGAATTCTGATGAACCAAGAGCTGAAAAGCTGAGCTTAACAGTCCTTGTAGCCATCCACCGAAGATGTTGACAGTAAACAATAGTATATTTTTTGTTTGCCTTCCCTTGCTGTCCATGAAGACTCAGAATGGTAACCAATGGTATAGAGCTGAAAATACTAGAATGCCAGCTAGCAATAGAGTCAATTAACATTATAGATACTGAAGATAGGTTAAAAGAAGGTGGTTATTGATCAACCAAAAAGCTGATTATATCTCAGAGCGGTTTTCTCACAATCTCAGCTGAGCTAAAGCTGTTATCTTATGTAGCTGTAAGGAAGGTAAGCATACTTGTAGAAAAAAGGAGAGGAAAACTGTATTAGAAATCTTTAGATTTAGACACATCATGCATTTTAGACCCTGAATACTAAGATACTAATATTACTAGTCCTAAGAAGAAGGCAATAGCAAACCACTTCTGAAAAACCTTTCCAAGAAAGCTACAGGGATTTGTCAAGGCAGTTACCAGGAGCCAAAAGTGACTTGAAGGCACATGCAGAAAGGTGTACAAACAGGTAAAACAACAGAAACAACTCTAATAACATTTCTGTCTTACAGTGCAGTGGCTTTTGTTGACTTAACATTCTAAAAACCAATTATGAAATGTTTCCAAGTAGTTTGTTTTGAAATATGCATTAAGCATTGTATGTATTTATTGTCACGTAAATTTATTTTCATTGTAAATTTAGAAAAAATGTCTTGTATGGTTTGTATTATATTTATTTGGGTTCATAGGCCTTGTGGTGTACACACTTGACCTGGTTCAAAAGAGTTGTAGAAAATACATTTCTTTTCATTCACAGCGTACCAAAAATTAGAGAGAACCATTATTTAAGTGAAATAAGCTGCAGAGCAAGCTAGTTCTAATAGGTGTTATGAGAAAAACAATACAAACAGAAAGTGAAAAAGCAAAAAAATGTCCCATCACCAAATATTTGATAAGAGTTTAAGGAAATGAATAATATTAATTATCCAGCTACTTATACTAATGTTCTTGAGACCATCACACCATTCAATTCCTTCTTAGCATTCTTCATATGTAAAAATGAAATAACCAAGTTTTTTTTATTTTATTTTATACACCTACCAGCAGCATTAAAACCATTTAATCTATGAATGCTTTGGAAAGCCATCCAATCTGATTAATTGCTGGGAATCATTTCCCCATTTTGAGTTGCAAATCCACTCAATTTAATTTAATCAAAGCTTTTTTCAATCAAAATACCTGTTCGAAGGTTTGATGGCTGTAATAATGAAATCGGTTGTTTGAATTACTTTTTTTAAAAAAGAACTAAGCTATACTCTGTGATATTTATTTCCCTGTGAGCAAGTTTCATGCAGTTCAAGTATGACATATTTTAATAATAAAAATGTAATATAATTACATTTGAGCATCAACTAAACTTTGTTTTTGTTTCAAAGATATGAAATAGCCCGTGACTATACCTGCGGGCTTATTCATGTTTACTCTGAGGTTTACTGTTAATTTAAGTGAGAACTTCTCCTGGACAGTGAACATGACTGCATTCTCGATGACTGCTAATTGCTGTGAAATCGTAATAAATGTAATACAGCAATTTGCAATTTGGAAGTTCTTAAATAATTTTAATCATATCAAATAGATACAGTGGGAGTAGTACATTTTTACTATTTTGTGTTATGTATACATAAATAGAAAATATAATAAGGAAAAAATCAGTGTTAACATCTGCTTTCAAACCATATGAGACATTGCAACAAAAGTTTAAAAAGCAGGCATCTGGATTGGATTTTTCAAGTAGAAGACGTTTCACCTTTTATCCAAAAGGCTTTCTCAATTCAGAATTCAGAATTGAGAAAGCCTTTTGGATAAAAGGTGAAACGTCTTCTACTTGAAAAAAAAATCCAATCCAGATGCCTGCTTTTTAAACTTTTGTTGCGAAGTATAGTGTAGAGGCATCACAGTCATTGGAGCTGTAGCATGTGGAAATCCTGCGCTTTTCACTTATTGCTCTACGGTCCCCACTCCCAAATTCTGGAAAGCTTAGTAAACTGGAACTCATTCAAAGGGCAAAACAAGCCTTTTAATTTTAAAGTGCACCTGGAGACCTGACATGAAATGCACCCAATTCTCCATCCCGATGTAGCTGGAGCATCCAATCTCTAACCCAACATTGCAAAGCTCCCCCTTTTGCCATATTTTAACTTCAGCTTTGACCTATTTGACACTTTGCAAAATTCATTTCTGTCTGGGAACAATTCCTGTGACTCAACCAAATCAAGAGAGGAGAGAAGAGGAGAGAGTCCTCCGCAGCAGAGAGCCACTCACCTGCGCACACATGATGATAAGGTCGGTGTTTGTTCTCAGCCAGTCCAGAAATACCTTGACAGTTGGCAGCAGCCCTTCGCTGCTTATAATTTCCAGCTTCTCCTGGAGGGAACGCTCGTTCCGGCAGGATCTGCTGCTGGAGACGCTTTCTTCCGACTCAGAAACATCATCTTGGATCAGAGAAATGTACTGTTACACTCAAGGGACTGGAAAACTGAACAAGGGGGCAAAGAACTGTGGGACTGGAAAAAAGGGGGACAAGGCTCTAAATTTTTAGATAATACTCTTTTTGGGTGTCTGGCCACTAGCCACACTTCTCTAATTGGGCAGGCAGCCTTGCACTCTCCATAAAGTTTACATTTCAGCTCCTTTCAGTGGTGGTCACTGCAGCCAACGGCAGGGGTTATGGGATAATAGTGCAAATAATTGTAGAGAGCTCAGCCACTTATGCCTGACAAGAGCTAGTAAAGCAACTGTGGGCCAAAGCCCCTGACTCCTTCTCTGTGTGGTGGTTTCCCACAACTGGAGACTAGAAATGCATGGGAGCTGTAAGGCAAGCATCAAAATGGGTATTAGGTCATTATTTAAAACCAGCCCTCAGCCCGAGTTTAAAAAGACTGAATATAACACTCAAGCTGAGCATTTCACTCCTGCCACTGAAGCATCTTGAGAAGGCTGCTTCAACTGGAGAGTCTGAAACTCTCTTGCAAATTCTAAGACAGCCACAGTCCCCTCCTTATCTGTTTCAACTCAAGAGGAAGTTTACGCAGATTCACACTTACTCAGGGCCTTTCTCATTTCTCAGGAGCAAAGGAAGCCATGGGGAATTCCCCCTTCCCCCAAAGCATTACAGCCTGGACCACAAAGGTTGTAGGATGGAAAAAACATTCAGGTTTTATCAAGCACTTTTTCTGGTTTATCTACATAATGCATTATTTGTTCTCTCCCACCTTCCCTTTGGACTGAAGTGCCTCCAGTAAGTTATTCCAGGCCAAAGCAATGTCCAGCATTAATAAAAAAAGGTTACGCTGCCTGCCATATCTAGATATATCCATACATTGGTCTGCAAGTGCCTCAGTAAGTGCCAGGTTATAATGGGCCCATTCAGAGAAGCCAATATTGAGAATCTGCAGCCTGAGAGCATTTTGGCACACAAGTAAAACCACCTTCCCCCTTCCTGGCCCTTGGTCTGTCTTCCCAAACCAGCCCCTCTTTCCAACTCACCCGGCTCAGAAACAGCAGACCTCTCCACGTCTCCATTGATGCAAGGCTTGCTGTCTCCAACTACCTCCTTTGGGGTGGGTGGCCCAGAGCCCGGTTGGAGGAGGACATTGCTGAAAGTGGGGGCCAGCCGGAAGCAACGCTTGGTCTGGAAGAGCTGTGTCGACATGGCCTGGAGGTTGCTAGCAATGCTGGCCTCGCTGCTGCCCAAGGAGCCTGGCCCATTGGCCACAGGCTCCAAAGGCTCACTCTTAGCGATGACAGGGCTCTTTGAGTCCAACAGCCGAACCCCTTCCCCTACCACCAAGTCCGAGGCTCCCCTGGTTCCATTCTTGACCACCCTGGACTGGCCTCCTCCTTCGGCCTCCTCCTCTTCCTCCATGTCCTCCAGGTCTGAGCGGGATTCCTGGCTGTTCATGTCTGAATCAGTCTCCATGTCAAAGGCAGCCTCTGCCTCCTCATCGCTCTTCTCGGAGCCTGTCTCGGAGCCACCACTTCCTTTGGCAGACTCCGGGCTGGAATCGGAATCAAAGCCCTCACTCAGGTCACTCTCATCCAACTTCTGGGCCCGGCGGCGACGGCGCAAGCAAGACAGTCGTGAGTATTTCTTGCCCTTCTGGCTCTCGTTCTGCCGCTGCTCCCCTGGGGCTCGGTGGCTGGCCGACTCGGCCTCCGCTTCTCTCTCGACAGAATTTGCTGACTCCCGCACCTCTGGATCCTCTGCAAAATACAGCCAAGCCCAGTTGCAGCTGCAGCTCAAAACCTCCAAGACACAAGGGACTCTTCCAGAACTGAGCCATCAATCGTTCGGCAGAAGGGGCATGTTGCGGACCCATCAGTCAAGGGATTCCAGCCGGTGGGGTCCAAGAGAAAGGCCTTTTCTGCTGTGGCTCCCGCCCTCTGGAACATTTTCTGCCCCTCGAGGGGAGATCTGCCTCCACCCTCTTGGTCTTCCAGAAGGACCTAAAAACCTGGCTCTGTCTCTTGGCCTGGGATCCCGATGGAGGCATTCCATGCACTAGGATAGAGGAGTAGGAAGATCTCACCCCCACCCCACTGCCTTCTGGTTTCTAGTTTCTCTAATTTCTCTTAAATATTTAATGTTTCAATATTTTGTATTTTGCTATTATGATGTTGCGAACCACCCAGAGTCACTTTACAGTGAGATGGGCGACATATAAATTTAATCAATAAATAAAATTGGTCTATTTTCTCAATTACTTGTTGCAGTGGTGCTAAGACTAGAGGTTAGAGAGCCTCCCAGATCACTTAGCAAGCAGTTCCTTCCCTCCCTAATTATAGGAATTACAGCCCAAACCTCTGAAGAGCATAAGATCACTCACCTCTGCTTTGGGTGGCAGCACTTCTGTTTCTACTTAAGGTTGAGCCCTTGAGGGCAGAAAACATGCTTGACTCAAGATCTGATCTGGAACTAGCTTTTTCTACCTTCTTACTGGGTAGCTGCTCCCAAGGGGAGATGCTACTCAGTCTTTTTGGAGACTTTTCCTTGTCAAGAAAAACTTCTACCCCTCAGTATACCCCTCTGAAATGGGGTTGAAAATGTTTATGTCCTTAGCTTGGCTTAATTTCTATCATGGTTTGAGGCCACAGAGAACCCAAGTTATGCATCAAGCTAGGCCATAAACACAATACTTTTCTTATTATTATTTCTGGCCCTTTCTCCAAAAGGCTTGGAATCTTATAATTCTCTATTAGCAGGATTCTCTATTCAGGTTTCAAATTGCTTCACTTGGACAACTACATTCCCCCAATTATGAGGATCAAGGAGGGAATGGGGGAATCTGCCAAGGGGAGATGGGGGACCTCTGAATGCTCACAAACAATCTATCACCATTGACTAGGTTGAGTGAACTGCAGATTTCCTACTTTCCATTAATATAACACTAATTCATTTACCTTGTTCTTAAATCTCAAACAAAAATGAAAATTAATCTTTTTCTTTATGTACAAACATGATTCATTCCCTTTACAAGTTGTCCTTGATTAAAGATCATTCATTCAGAGGTAT
>JANHZU010003800.1:231101-263078 GCA_032468055.1 Acrochordus granulatus
TGTAGGTATTTTTAAACTGTTCCTTTAACATTTGACAGAAGAAAAAAGTAGGTTTGGATTCTGGAATTGAATTCTTTAACATTAATAATATTTGAAGTGTTTTAGAAGCTGCTAAGACAGCTATATTGAGCTATCAAAACATGTTTAACTGAACATTGCTTTGTTGATAGTAAAGAAATTTCTGTTTAAAGCTGCTGAAAAGATTTAAAATTTAAATAATCATTAAACAATGTAGTAAAATTATACCCTTTGCACCCATTCTTTCCAATAACATTTTTACCACTAATTTTTGGATTAGAGTTATGGTAGAGAGTTAAGTATTTATGAGATTCTGTATTAAATTTAAAAACTATCATCTAAAGGGTCCAAATAAGTGTTAAGTGTTACTGCTAGCAAAGTAGGAACCATTTATTTATTTCAATTCTTTAGCCTCCCATCTCAAGAAATGACTCTAGGCCTTAGTCCAATTCCAATTAATCCTAATAAACATTGTATGTGGCAGCTGCCAGGATTTAAATGGGCAAGTACAATAACATTCCACTTTGGCACAAAATGGCAATTTTTTTAAAAAAATCAATAAAATATTAATAATCAAATATATGCCAAGTGAAAATCAGGAAGATTAAAAACACCATCAATCATAGATAAGTGTAATTTAGAAAATGAGATTCTCAGTGTTTTACCTTCCCAAATAATTTTTCTCAAAAGCTTATTAATTTGATTAAAATATTTTTTGAATTAATGTAATTCATGCTCTTTAAATATATAAAAATATATACACATCAAGGAGTGAAATTGATTTTAATTACATTTATTTTCTTCACCAAGTAATATTAACTTAGACAAGTTTTGAAATATCATTTAGGATAAAAATCCCTAAATATTTAATATGGTTGGTAGAAATCACAATCTTATGCATAGACCATTCTGGTGAGCCATCCACCCTAAGGGAGTAAATTAGATTTACCCCGATTAAACCTATATCCAGAATATAACTATATTTTACTATCTCTGTGTGTGTTTTCATGGATCATAATGGGTAAGGTTATGATACAAAGTGGTTGAAGTCAAGAGGAAAAAATAAATGCAAACCCACACAATAACATTTAAGTATTTTGTAGAAGACAAATTATTCAAATAAACTTTCCACTTTTTAAAATGATGATCTGGTGATAATTCATAAATTAATCACCAGTAGTTAATGGCCTGATTGTACGCTATAACATAGTTGGCTAGGAATTCCATATACCCTGCAGGTTATGGGTTTTCTATTTTTGCACAAGATTCCACCATGCATTATACAAATATCAATTATTATAAGGCTCAGAATAATAATTTGATAAAATCATAATATTTCTATGCAATATGAACCAAGTATCATTTCTTTCTCAAGAAAGTATAATGAGATTCTCCAAATATGGAAGAAAAACTCTTTTATCTTAAGCATTTGCTACTCAACAGTTTAACATTGTTGTTAAATAAACATTTCCAAAGGGTAATTTTTCAAGACCTCTATACAAATATAGGCAAACTCAGACAAACCTTATAATCTCAGGAACTACTGCTTAGGTGAAACTCTCCTATACTTATGAATGGGTACATTCACAGTTTATGCCTTTTAAAATTACACTCATTCATGTAGTATCACCTTCCCCCCATCTCAGGTTCATCTTTTTGATGGTTTGCAGTTAGAGAAGTAACTTCTAGGTGTTCTTCACAACAATTTGGCTTGGTAAGTGCAGATGTTCTAACAACAAGTTCTTTGACAGAAATAGTTAAAACTTTACAATAGTGATTTATCTAATCAATTTAGATTGGGAGAAGGAATAGCATGAGTTTTCATGTCTTTCTTCCATTCTTTCCAGGGAAAAAAAGAGAGATGCTTATAGTTGTGACTCATTTCTGAAGTAAGCTGAAAGGGATCTCCCATCATTAATACAATTAAGCATAGGCTGACAACCAAAATGGAGTAATGTGAAAAGAGTAAATATATAGTATACGTGGATAGATGGCTGGATCAAATAAATAAAATGTATCCTATAATTTGATAATTTGTTTAAATTCAAAGCACTATCAGGTCATACAGTTTAATTAGATGCTATCTTTTAGGGCAAATAACCCCACCAGGAACGTTGAGAAATGTAGCTTGGCTTCTAGAACTTTTTTTTAAATGGTGCTATTACAGTTACTCAGATCTGTTAATATTTTTTTATTATTGCATACACACATACCCTCTAAAAGTATGTTGTAATCACTGCATGAGAGATAGCCAGTTCTAATTATTTTTTCCTCACTAATTAAGTACCATATTTCTATTTGTACTGAATAGTACAATATTTGTGCTGAATCTTTTGAGGCCACAACAACAGAACTAGAGATCATACCCTATTCTCATTGTTCTCAGTAAAAAGAGGAGATTTTTTTCATCTGAGCAACAAGCAAAAAAACTGAAAGAATCAGTAACAGAATTTCTCCCTTTTTCAATAAAACCTTATACCTGTAAAGATTTTATTTCAAAGAATAAAAAAGAAAGAAAATACAGTTAAAAGCCTGAAGTAAAATTATGAATTTCCATTTCTTCTTATAATCCCAATATACCTATAAAATATAAATATACGGATATGACAGAATGTAAGCAAGTGACTATGCATATATTGTATGTAATTCAGAATACAAAACTGAAAACATGTATGTGTGCTATAAATGATCAAAATGTTGGATGAACCTTATTGATCTTGTTTAGACTTCCTGGTTTGGTTTTTGAAGCGTATTTACTGCTGAAAAATCTTCAACTCCAGTGCATGGGAAGAATCACATTTAAGGCTAAACAGACCTGAATGTTAACTATGGTTACAAGTTACCCTTGGTGTAAGTTTACCCCTGATATCCTAGTGTCATCTACAGGATGAGGGAAGCCAAATCCTTCCCTCCCACCCATGCCTTCGTAATAAGAAAAAACCTCCCACATGCTGGCTGAAGCTAAAAAAGATATTAGAAAAGTGTAAAATGCTGCTGCACATGAATTCTATTTCTGGGTAGATGAACCATAAGCCCCCTATTAGTCTGAGTTTGGATCACATAGGAAAGATGGCTGAATGTAATCAGCCAAAACCAGTCTATTAGCTAACGGATAGAATTAAATCTGTCTACATTCACCATAATTGCAGCTATAGTTTGCATGACAACCAAAATATTGCTTATCTTTATCTCTACTTGGGAACTTAGTATGATTCCCAGTTCAGTTATATAGAAGGCCTCTTTGTTTAGCCATGAGGTACATGGGTCTCTTTGCAAGCAAATGCACAATGCATAAGCCGTGGATAAAACAAATGGATATTCTTTGATCTAAACTGAATTCTGCATGTACCTGAAAACGTCAAAACAACGAACTTAATGAAAAAGGGACCCCCTGCAAAAATTCTTCATGATAACCATTTATTTTTAGGTAGCAACAAAATCTATATATTTTAGACTAAGCTAGGCCTTTTTAATCCACCTTCATTCAGTAAATAAATCGATAGATTGATGACGGTCCTGATTAAGTAAACACTACATGACATTTGTGTGAAAAACAATTTTGCTGATTTATTTGAAGCATCATCATATAAAAATTATGACTACACATTACATCACTTTATTTATTAATTGCAAGTTTTGTATGCTCCTATCCAGATCACAAAAGAAAAATCACACTTCATTGACAGTAAGCACCTTATAACCAGATATAAAATTACCAAATTAGAAATCAGCATTATGAAAGCAACCCCATGAATACCTCTGTACCCAAAAGGCATGATAATCTCAGTACCTCAAAGCAAGCAATGGGGGGACTATCCTCATCCCAGTGAGTAAGCTGTTCAGAAATGCTGGTACTGCTATCATCTCTAAATGGAAAGAATTCAGCATTTCTTCCATTTTTACACAGATCAAGCCGATTCAGCCTACAGGTAACAGCCCAAGCTCTGAAGGTCCTTATGTCAAGCAATACTTTACATTGTATTTGGAAATTATTGGAAGGCAGTGCATTTCCTGCAATACAGATGTTATTATTATAGCCATCTGCTATAATTTCTCATGGATTAAGGTCAGACCAATTAGATTTGTCCACTAGTAATTCTGGGCCAAAATATCAGAATCAAACATTATGGTTCTTTTCATTTTTGGCTATATGAAAAGTAAATCTACACTTTCCTTCTCCCATTACCATTCCCTGCTTTTATTCTTATCTCTCCAAACTATAACTATGATTTAAATACACAGTAAGGGAATTTGGCCATATGATTCTCTCTAGATTTTGCTGCATAGAATTGACAAGGACAGATAATACAATTATGGATCCATGTATCTGTCCCTTAAAGCAATCCTGCCTGTTCATTTATCACACTTTTTGTCCCCTTTCTTTGCTCTACAAACACAAATGTTTTAAAACCTCACCAGAGATTTATTCTATAACATCATGTAAATGAGGTCCTGAAGGCATGGCCTATTAACTTATTAACAACTATTACGAGCTTTTGCAAATGAGCCACAAATTAGCTTCAGCCAGAGCTATTGCCTCTTAATCACTCTATTTGTGCTTTTGCTGAAATTAGCAAAATTTGGCATCTGTTAGCAAAGACTAAAGAGGCTGACTATAAATGCTTCATATGTGTCAGTCTAACTGACAGGATATGACTTTCTAGAGGTGCTGAAAAATTTCGCAAGTGGGCAAGTTACTGGAACAAAGAAAGATTACTGTACATGGTATTAGCTTAGCTGGGGTCATGATGTCCAGGCAAAGGTGCAGAGGTAAAAAGTTCATTATTGGCATATAAAAAATACACCCAGATGTGGACAACTTAGATCATTCCACCTCTCTCCAATTCTTATTATGGGATAAACATGTGATGAAATTTCAGGAAAATCTTATGTGTATATGTGGTTTTATGGTATAAAGACAATTTGTTGAATATCAGCAGACCAGTTTGATTTGGACTTGGATCCCATACATGCATCTTTACTTAAGCAGCAATAAAGCATTGGATTCCAGTTTCTTCAACTCAGTGTGATTTTATTAGCTTAATTATATTGTGTAAAATGAAACCAGTGTTGGAGTGGGCCAACACTAAATGATCCATAAAAATGCTTGTAACAATTTCAGGTAAGATGGCATAAAATTCTCTCTCCTTCAGAAGACTAAATACTACCAAAAGCTACATTTTGGAAGGCTCTTTAACTGTCCTTCAGCACTGATTGAAGTCCTCTATTCTGTGCTTTATTATTTATGTAATTTGTTTCTCGGTTACTGAGTTTTATTATTTAATAAAAAGTATAAAATAATACCAAAGTTTAAATAAAAGTTATACCTTCTGTTATTGACTCCTATTCACCTGCCCCTCCGTCCAATTCACTGGCTAGTTTTATAAGTTTCTTGAAATTGAATTCCTAACCTTGTTTAGTTGGATCTCATACTCCTATAATGCATACAATCTTTGCTGTCTTGTTCATGACAGTGAAGCAAAATCTTGATTACATCAAATGTATGATTGTTGAAATATAATCAGCCGATTACTGAAAAAAATATTTTAGTGAGACATAACTCTTGAAAAATGACCAACATTTTAACTATAGGGTCTGCTGATTCTGAAAGAAACTGGCAAATTTGTCTTTTAGTTGATGAAATGCAGTACCTTAGAATATATCTAACAAAGTAGTAAACTGGTCTTTTTTTAGGTTTATAATAATCATATATAAATTATTTATAAATCACTCTTTAGGAATCACTTGCTTGAAAGGAATTTGACAAAAGAAGTGGTGAATTATAAGAAAACAAAGTTGTCTCTTAGTTGCCTAAGACAATTACATTTTCTGCTGTGGTTGAAAGTATTTCACACTTTTATGGAAGGGTTCTATTGTACATGTTTCCGAAGTAATAGATGAATATTGAAATACAATTTGTATATGGCATTTTATGTGTATATTATTTTGGATTATTTTTAAATTGATATAATTAATGCTAGTAAAAAACTGAGCAATACTTTTACAGAGTAACTAGGAATTTCATCCTAATTTAGGTAATCCTCACTTAATGACCACAACATATCACCACATGATGTGACTAAATTTTATGACTTTTTTTATAACAGTCATAAAGTGAGTTCTTTTGATTGTTAAGCAAATTACATGGTCATAAGTAAATCATGTGGCCATTAAGCAAATCATTCTCCTGAACAGGTGTTTTTTTGCTAAAAACTGGCCAAAAAAAATCTAGAATGGAAACAAGTTGTAAAGCATGGTTATTTGACTGTGGGATGCTGCACATGATAATAAATGCAAATCAGTTGTCAAACATCTGACTGTGCGATCATATAACTGTGAGGAGTACAGCAATCACAACTCTGAGGATAGATCAAAAGTAACCTCTTTGGTGCCCATTGTGACTTTGAAAGATCATTAAACAACCATAATATAAGATTACCTGTTCACTAGAAAGCTAAATAAGGAAAAGTTATTCCAATCACACAAACAAGAACAGCAGACCTATGTACATTAAACTCTAGGAAAGAAGAATGAGAATACATTTTTATTGTAAAGATTCATTTCCTTTTTGGAATTCTTTATTACATCCTGTTTAATTCTAGAAATGTCGAGCTCCATCCATATAACATACTTGTGTATGTTATAGGTAGACTAAATGATATGTTATAAATATTTTTCTATTTATGTTTTTAATAATGTCATCTTCTATATTAAAAAAAAATCCATCCACAAAATTGTAAAGCAATCCTGGCCTGTCTTCTTCGAAGTAAATATCATGATCCAATGATACTTATTTCTAGAATTTAGATTCCTATTGAATAGAATCTATAATGTTTGTTTCTTTTTTAAGTTTTATATTCCACTTTTCTGTGTAAATAAGCATTCAAGACAGTTAAGAACAATAAAAATAAAAATAGATAAAATATGATAATAAAATTAGTCTAATGAAAATTAATATATTTAAAATCAGTTAAGAGTTAAACTTTGCTGACCATTTTTTTTTGCCATTTTCCTAAATACCAAGGCCACAGAGGCCAACTAATTCAGGAAGTGCTGACACTAGTGCATTACGTATTTTTTGTTCATAGCTGCAAACTGAAAATGTGGAGATAGCTGAGATTAGAGTAGAGGTTCCTACTGTGAACATGCAGTGTTTCTGAAATGCTTTCAGTTCTTAAATCCATTGTGTCTCCAGTCCAACATCAATCTCTGTCTTGTTTCTCATCCAGCCTATTATTAACGAAAGCAATTTTCAAGGTATAGATAGTTTCCTTGAAGTTAGTAGGAAGAATAGAACTCATTATTGTGATGACAATGTCTTACGGCACCTCAATTAATTAATTAATTTAATTTATATGCCGCCGAAATCCGAAGATTCTTGGTGGCCAACAACACTAAAAACAATTAAAATCACTTAAAAATAAAATAAAAAACCTTAGTGTACTGATGGTGAAGCTTGCCATAGGACTGTGATTTCCACATATTTCTATGAATGAACTATATCTAATATTGTGATGAACTGGGACTGAAGAATGAGCTTCAAATCCCTGGTGATTCATGATACATTCAGTACAAAAGTAGGTTAGAGAAAAAGGTAAAGGTAAAGATTTCCATTTTTAAATCATGTTAAATTCTAGGGGTGATATTCATCTCTGATTCATAGCCAAGGAAGCCAGCAATGTCCAAAGAAGCTTCCATGTCATGAGGCCTACATGATTATATGCCAAGGCACACAGAACACAGTTACCTTCCACCAAATTAGGTAGAAGCTATTTCTCTAATTGTATTTTAACATGCTTTTGAACTGCTACGTTGGCAGGAGTTGGGGCAAATAATGGGAGCTTACCCCATTTCATTGTACTTAGAGTTTGAACTAAATACCAAGATCTACCAGTTGATAAGCCCATTTTCTTAACTGCTAAGCTATCGTGCTCTGGATATACAGTATTTTTAATATCTTTATTATATCTTTAATATACCAGTAATGTATTGGTAATATATTGTATGTTGAGAGCCAATTCTAATCATGTCTTAGCCATGAAAGCCAGCTGTATGACCCTGAGCCAATCACTCTTTCTCAGCCTAACCCACCTCATAGGGTTGTTATGGGAAGAAGCAAGTGTGTTGAATATGCTCACTGCTTTGAGTTATTTGTAAAAATAATAAAGGCAGGATACAAATAAAATAAATGAATGCATGTATACATGTATACCTACATACATAAATAATCTAACCCACATTACAAGATTTTATAAGAATGAAAGAGATATGTATGTATTTATTTATTTTACACATTTCTATGCCACCAATTTCCGAAGACTCTTGGTGGCTTACATAGATTTTATATTTATACAATGTATACTTAGGTCCTGCAGCAAAGTGGAATATAAAATATAAAATAAAACTTTTGCTAACTAGTACAATTTTTTGAGATATGTGTTGTGTTTTAAATCACTGCATAATGCTGAAATATATCTCAACCAAAAACAAATGCTTAGGTCTGGATTTATTAGTCAAACTTCTTTTCCTGGCAACATTTTATAAAAATTTCAGATATTATCCCAGAGCAAGAGAGAAATGAAAACCAAAGATAAAACCAGTCATGAGTTTGGCTAAAAGAATTTTTCAGGATTACAAGAGATAAGGGTCAGATAACTATTTTTCTATCTCATTATACAGGAGAGGAAGTAAGTAAACTTAATTTATTTCAAACTTCCCAAACAGTATTTTATCATAAATGTTAGCATCTTCACAGTTCAAATTTCCTTTTAAGCCTACCAAATATAAAGCTATCATTGATGGAACTATATTAATGTTAAGAGCCAAAGTTAACAGATGAATTTACACTCTGAGTTTTACATTTGAGATTCCATATTTTTGTATAGCAGATAAATTCAATAGACAAAGTTTGGAAGTTTTCTTCTGTTCTTGCATTAAATTATCATAACGTATTAAAATTAAATTTGTTACTGAAATTATGGCCCAAATGTTTTAACAGAAGGAAGAAAGTAATGTTAATTCTTAGTTTTACTGAACAAGAACATTCCAACTGAATGAACAACAGCTTGCTAGAAGATGGATTTACATTCTGTTTTGCATACAACATTCTACTTACCACACTTGCTTCTTTATGATTGGAGGTAAATAATTTATACCAAATTCTTTCTGGAAACTTGGTATTTGTATCCAATTTCTGGAAACTGAAGACAAAGCATTGGTGTTAACTTGTGTTTCAGATATTATACTGTATATAGTGTGGAATGGAATGGAATATTCAAAAAATTCCTGCTTAAATAAAATAAAAATGGTTTTTATAAAGATGTAGAGTTCATTGGGAATGAAATGATGTGAAGATTATAATTTGACTTTTATTATTTATGATGATAAAGAATCATGGCACTATCATTTTAGAATTAATTTTCTAGTTGATTTTGATCCATCATTTCACTACCAATACCCCAAAATTGTTTTGGTTTGTTTTGGACATATCATGATATTTTTTATCTAATTAAACTGGACTAAAATTGTGCAACATAATATTTTGACCAATGTTTTATATGTCCTGTGGTGAAGATAATTAAGATTTCTTCATTTTGTTTTGATAAAAATTCTGATGTATGAAAGAAAATGCAATATAATATATTCTGATGAGATTTTTATAGCCATAATTGATATAATGATCTTAGTTTTGGCAAAATAAATGATCTAGAGATTCTGAAAGTCATATGAGGGAAAAAAAGGTAGCTGCAGACAAACAGGAAGCTGACATCTATAAGTTGACAAGTTTTTGTAATAGTGTCATTTTTTTTATTAAACCCAATAGGGCCTAGGAACTAATTGATGTGGGGGCATTTCATTTTAAGAAAGTGAATTTGTGATTACAATTGCAATTGACAGAAACACAGAATGAAGATACCAGTTTATCATAATATTTTCCAGAAGATAATTTCCAGCATAAGTGAGTGGTATTGATGGACCTACAGTGACAACTCAATTTAGTGGTAAATCAATAGATTTTTCATTGAGCATTTGGAGAAATATCTCAAATTCCATTTTGCTCAGTTTTCCCATTTTGTTGTGTCTTTCTTCTCTGAAACACTTAGACACTTTTAAAAGAAACATGAATGTGATCACAGTTTTTTTTTAATGCACACATTTTCTGCAATTTTTGAGTTACAAATTATACTATAAATAACATTTTGGAAAGTCCAAATTAACTAAACTGGCAATAATTTGCTCATTTATTACATTTAGCCATCATATTACATTACTACATCTCTAACATTGCAAACTATTCTAAATTGCTCTTCCCATTCCATATTTTCTATGTTTAAGAGTACAGTTTTTGAAAGACTGATAGTCTCATATAGCAATAAGATTGTGTCACACACATATTTTCTTTGAATGGCATTGCAGATGCAAGTAACTACAGTTGCCAGGAAAAGAGGCAATTGGTTTAAGAAACTGTAAATAGATGTCATGAGCTACAATGAATGATCTAAAACACATTTTTTATTTTAGAATCTGAAGCAAAGCCCCATAAAGCAATTTTTACTTTACTTTTACACAGAACAAATAAAGCATGGTATTATCTCAGTGTCAATATTATAGCTATGATATTGACAAATTTGAAACTCCCTATATTAAATTAGTTGAAAATACAATAGGTCTATCAGTCGCTATTAGCTAGTAAAAAATCTCCATAGTCAGAGATAGTATACTAATTTGAAATAACTAGAACCTTACTGTTCTAGGGATGAATTTTCATCATCTTTAAGTTTCTTGACACCCATTTATCAGAGATTGCTGGCTTTTTCACCTTGTCAACAACTCTTTCTTCCTTACTTGATAGAGATGCTAGGAGGTGTGATGAAGAAGCCATCTGTTGAGCAGAAACATAGAGTAGGGCACATAAATGAAAGAGAAGTCATGCCAGTAAGCAGGACTATTTGGAAACAACAAAGAAACAAGATGACAAGAAAAGGAAAAATAACAAGAAACTCAATGACCTAGAGATTTCCCCATGGACTTTATACACAAAAGGTGAAGGAAGAAAGAAGCAAAGGAGATCGGGTATACAGGCTACCAAAAGTAATTATTTTGTTTGTCCTTGAAGAAACCAGTAGTGAAGATGCAACAAGCCTGTGAAGATTGTTCATTCCTTGTAAGGAATGTCCTTTGCAAAATCCTCCCACAACATTTCAAAATTTATTGCCAGGGGAAAAAATGGTAAAGGTTGGTGCAGGGCAGCAGCTATTTCTGAATATGCTCTTGGTAAAAAAAAGGGTTGTACTTCACTTTTCAGTTGCATAAAGCTGCTATCTTATCAAGGAAAGAGATAGTATTGTAACATGGTATATATACCTCATGTGTGTATCTTATGAATATCCTGTGCTGCAAATTTAATAAATAAGATAAACATGTACAGTTAGTAAAGCTGATTAATTTAAATCGCAATGATGAGAGTAAATGTTATTTCATCCAGATTTTTATTTTGCATGTTAACATGTCCTTAAGTGCCTTCCAGATGCTCACTGGAAAACTTTAGAAGTTGAAAATTCATATATCTGGATTGTAAAGTTAACTCTATATTACATTGCAGTTTCTTTGAACAAGAGCATTGCTTTTTTCAAAATTTAATCTTAACACTGTTCTGATTTTGCTACTTGCTCATAGCAACAGTGATGCTATTGTTAGAACACCATGGCTGCCATTGTGAGAAAGAAAACTAAGTTGGCATAGCAGCATGTAGCTTGACTAACAATTAAAAAAAATAGATGTTCTTCTTATGGCACTATGATTAATTTTGTTTCCTGTGGAGATGCCTGTTCTCATATTGTTATGTCAGAATACTGCATTATGTGAAGAGCTAACATAAAGAAAAATTCAGAATACAAAATTGTATAAATATATTCATCTCAGCAGTTCAGTAATATTACTCTGCTCCAGTTCATCTTTTGCAACCCTTTATCCATTGCATTAATTGTCCATTCAATCTATTATATTGTGTGTTCTTTCTTAATAATGGTGTTCTGTAATTAGCTGTCTTATCTATTTCCATTATCAAGTTGATAAAGGAATTCTGTTGCATTAATAATTACTATTGTGATTGTTTTTTTGTAGAAGATATGTGTCTTTTTTTGCCAGCCTTTCTTGGGTAAGCAAAAAAGACTTATATTTATAGAGAGTAACAGTTTTGATTTTGCGCATGCCTTCATCCAAATTGTGTACCTGCGAAGTCATCAGGGAAGAGGAATTGATGTATTTTTCCTTCTTTATCTCAGTCTTTATAAATATTCTTAGATATAGTCTGGAAATTATAGATACATGTTCAAAGCCATATGCTCAAGTTTAATTTAATAGACATGACATTTGAGTAAACACATGTACAATCATACTAAAGGATTAAAAGACAATTCAGTGAGAAGCCGAATTGAATTTTATTTTTATTTACTATATTTATATAGTTGTCCATCTCACATGTATGATTATTCCTTCCTCACTATTTCCCATTCCTTTTCTTTATTTTTCCACACATTTGCACGCATGGATGTCTTCATATCTCTCTTCCTCTTTTCCTCCTTTGACACTAAGAGAGAGGCTTCTTTTTCCTCTTATAGTACCACTGTTGCTCCAATGTGATTTTCTCAAAGCAACAGGAGACCAGGTTATTCTTTTGTTTCTACTTTCTTCTGTAAACCTTAGAAAACAGCAGAAACCCCCAATTATTCGGCTTCATAGAAACAAACATTTCCATATATCAAGGTTAAAAAAATTGAAAGAAAGAAAATCTTTGCAGTATTGTGGGCAGAGTATAAGAAATAGTCTAGGCAGAAACCAGAGGAGGGTTAAATGGAATATATTAGAATTGAATAGAATATGAATGTCTACGACTGAAAATAGTTTTTTTTATTGAACAAGCCAATGTTGGATCAATTGCAAGATGATAAAAATGCACAGAAATTGCAGTTCTGTGCATAGAAAAATGCATAGAAATGCAATCATACACATGATACAGTTGAGGATGAAATGACCACACTGGGAAATGAGGAGGGGATGGTGGTGAAGGGGTGTGCAATGCACTGCAGCCAATCAGAGCTGAAACTGCTGCTAGATTGGAATAAAGAACAGGAATCCATCCACCCTAAAAGTCTTAAAACAGTTCTGTTTAGAGATAGCAATTTTGAACTGAAGTTGGAATTCATGGGCTTGGATGTATTTACATTTGCAATGGATTGTAAATGCACTAAGGAAGAAGTGAGTTGCCTACACTGGTGATAGCACAAGCCAAAATTGCATGTCTATCCATAGTAGAAAAAACTGGTTTCTTTAAGCACAAAGTTCTGAATACTTGGAGAATCATATGACTGGAATGCCTGGGTGAGTAATTAATGGGTGAGAGGGGATAACTGTGGATTAGAAGGTAAGCCATTTGTAAACATTGAACACAATCCATTCTATATGTAAATGAGGACTCTAGCTTACTATTTACTAAAGCAAATGGTGCTAGTAATTGATCTTGGGATAAAATGTTAAAGCCCTAGTCTATGTGGGAAAGGCACAATATCTTTACACCCAGATTACAAAGTGTCTAGAATATCACATTATGTCAAATTCATCGAATAGATCTGACACTTCATTCAAGCCAGCGAGATAAGTAAGCAAATGGGCCAGCAGTGAAGCTGGTTGTGATTGGATAGGGCTCTAGCTACAGCCCACAAAGTTTTCAGCTATCGTGAAGGTCAACTGTTTGTGTTGTTGTTCACTAACATAACTGTCAGGTTTCTGTGCAAGAAATTAAGGTTGCATGTGGATGAAAATAAATGTCTGCAGAAACTAGCAAAGCTTATAAGAAAGAATTCCATCACTGTCAATTTATACTGAATTAAAGTTTTAATTTTGACCCCTCTTTCTCCACCACACAGTACAACAGTATCAAAGCTGCTGTGGGGTACAAGTAGGTTTGCCACGTTTTCGTGTTATTATAATGGTGTTGTCTACTTTCATGCTGTTTGCTTCTCACTTTGAACAAATGCAAATGCTCATTCAAAATTCAAATCCCAAAGAGATTAGAAATAGCTTCTGTATAATGAGGTTCCAAAGAATATGAGACACTTTAAATTAACATTCTTAATTTATTATCATCTTGTTAAATAGGCTCGTGCTCTATATTTCTCCAATTGATGCCTTTGTTACTTGGAATATTTTTTTTTATTATTTCATGTACTTGCTTCATAAAACACACTTTTTTCAACTTCCACTGATTACAGTTCTTCATTGATCTCCCCAACAGAAGAAATGACAAGTGAAAAAAAAGTCTCTTTTGTGAGTTTAGTCAGAATTATTTAGTCAGAATTATGAAACATGATACAAGCTCCGCCCCCTTATGTACATGATGTAACATTAAAATTCAAACATCAAAGGGATGACCTTTTTTTGGCTATGAACACTTTTTCATTTATCTCCCCTTACACTGTAAAACATTCTTGTAATCTTCCTTTACAATGTGGTTCTGATTGGTGATGTGGAAATGTCCATCTTTTTGAATCTTGTTTCCTGTTTAAAATCACTTTTACATTATGAATTATGTATACACAGAAGGGAGGGAATGATATCTGTCGTCCTTAATCTACAGTATGTTCATGCATTCTTATTCTCTTGAATGCACAGTGTATAAACTATCAGAAACACAGAAAGGTTTTTCCTCTGCATATTTCTCTCCCCACCTGTATTAATTTAATACATGTTAATGTAGATTGCATGAAAATTATTTCTTCAGCTGAAGCTTTTCTTGATTTGCATAATCACATATTGGTTTGGAGAAGATTTTGCCTATTGCTTTAAAGATCATTTCTCAAAATTAACTTGCTTTGGTCACAATGTTATTCTATTAATATTACCTATATAATATGTATTAAGGTTACATATTTTAACTACAAATCTCCATGAAAATTATTCACAAAAATGTGAATGATAAACAGATTTAGATATAGAAATCCTGTACATATTTTACTACTGTACTAGAATTGGAGAACTCATAGATGATATTTTATTCTGAATTGCGAAAAAAAAATTTTCAGATAGTTTGTCATTGTAAAGTTACATTTACAATTTTTTTGGCTGTCAAGCTTTGTTTATTCATATGAGACAATGAAGAATGATGAGATTTATGTAGGACTAGAAAAGATGTAAAACCATCTTTTTCAACTTCCAGTCACCTTTCTGACTGATTACTCATCTACTCTTTCACCTATAACTTTTAGACATTATGGATGGGAATGCAAGTTGTAGTCTACAGATCTCAACTTGACAAAGGATAGGATATTCCGATTTGGTATATGACAGTTTTCTAAGGCATTAAAGCAGAAATGAAATGTTTCTTATTTAAAATATTTAATTTCTATTTGATTTGTTTAAATATTACCACTTTCAGAGGCAATAAAATCAAATTGAAATTTCATTCCAATTTGAAATTGCTATTCAACCATAAATGTTTTTCACAGTTAATATACAAATATTATTATTAACTAGCCCCAGGAAATGCTTGCAGATAGCCAAATTCTCTCTTGTGCATATTTACACATCATTATTGAATTGGCATATGGCCTCAATGATGTATTTACTTGCTTTGTAATGAAGTTTCCATGGAGGAGAAAATAATTTTTAACGTAGTCATGAAAAAACATAATGGATATTTAGTTTACAGGTTTAATTTACTATACCTATAAAATTTTTCTGTGTTTGCTCTTTCATTCTCAGTATGAAATGTTGTAAAAATTCAGTCAGCTTTTATTTGAAATAAAGAGAATTTATTCTGATCCCAAGCAATAGACAAAATGGAAAAAGTATCTGTGGCTATCTAGATATGACTACAGATTATATCATTTCTTACCATTAGATACTCCATAATAGAACTGATAGAATCCAACAGTGCTTGATTGGCCATAAATTCTTCATCCTATGGTAATGTTACTGATATGCAACTTCAGAGTAGATAGTAGTAAACATGAGGGTTACGGCCACATTTCTCCTTTACTTAAATATCTAAGGCCTAACATGGAGCTTGGTACAGCATTCCATTTAGACTACTTTGAGTTTGATTCTAAAACATCATAGTTTCTAAGTCCAAGACAAATTATGGTTGTCGTATAGAAGATCAGATAATAGAACTCTTCAAGAGTTCAAGCTTCCATGATAGCTATAAGTAATAGTCTTCTTGTGAATTTGAATTCCACAGAAGTATAATGAAGTATAATGACACTAGAAAGTAATCATATTATTGAAAAGAATATCTGTGACAGTTCAACTTATTCATTAGCACCCAAACACTTGATCCAAAGCTGCTCAATCAGATTCCTTAATACCTACTTACACTTTTGAAATTCACATAATCTTCTTTGAAATCTCGGAACAATATTGCTTATCCTGTAATCTACATTATGGATTTTTCTATTGCCTTACAACATCAGGTTCTGATTAATTTTTGTGCCATTGACAATTTTCTATATCTTGGATACTTTTGAATAGACATTCTGATTATGTTTTCTGTACAGAGGTAATAACTTTTTGGTTGTCTCAATTTCAGTATCTGACAGTATTCATGACTTCCATCCATTTGATTCTTAAGTTTTGATCAAATCAAAAGCTTATTATTCAAAGAATATATATATATATATAAATTTATGTAATACATGCATTTTTCAAGACAATACTGAATATATACTGTAAATACAAGCATCACCTTAAATATTCCTATTTTATGACATTAGATTTACCCCCACTTCATTTCACAATTTTCATTAATTCATTTTATTGAATGTTACTTCTATATCTAAAGGTATCATAGTATACATGTTTATGATTTAGTTGAGGGCTTTATAAATTCTTGCCATCTATAGTCACCACATGGTGGTCAAGAGTAAAATAAGAATAAACAGAACTCTGAAACATGCAAAGATTTTGTATACCATGCTGAGTGGTATTGCAATAAGCAATGTCCCCTTAAAATCTAGGACATCCTTTTATATATATTCAGTTATAAAATACCTTAATTGTGTCAGAGAAATGTGTATTCAGTCAAGTGATAGATAAAAATCAGAATTAAACAGGTGCAGAAAGACAAGAAGAGAGAAAACATCATCAGTAATGCTGCAGATGTTCAAATCAAGTTCTACATAAAATGGAGACTGATAGAAAGAAAAAAAAATACCATAAATCTACATAGGAAGCTAGTATTTTCTACAACTGAATTAAGAAGATGTATTGCAACATATTTAACATCAGAGACTTTTAAAGAGGACTGTGTTGGTGCAGCCTCAGCCAAACAAGGGAACATACATAAGCATTCATTTTTTGTACTGATTAAGGTGTCGACATCAGCTTCCACAGTTATGCCATTCAAAAGCTGGAAATAGGTTTTCAGAAAGAATTTGAAGGCAAAAATTAAAGTGGTTGATTAAAGGCTGTCTTTGTGTCCATCACAATTAGGTGCTTTCTAAAGATAATGGTAAGAAATGAAAACTAGTTATAAATTGTTTGGCATATATTTCAGTTTTAGGGAATGGATATTATATAAAAGTTAAAGTTGTTGGCAGATCTTCATGTTACTGAAAATGTTAGCAAGCAAAATAATATTTCTGCTAAAAGGTAAAAATCTACCGAACATTATCAGACAGAGCCAGATCAACTAATAGACAAAATAATGTGCCATCTTGGGCAACAGATATCAACAGATGGAAATAGCGAAAAGCAGAACTTTGTATCTTGACTTGTAGTCCTTAAGTTCTGACTCCTTAAGAGTCAGAGGCTCATCCAGAATCTCACCTATAGAAATAAATATCTTTTTGGAATCTCAAACCTGACCTCAGGAGCTAAAAATAAAAAGTCAAAGGCAGAGACTCATGCAGATAAATTGCTATTATTGCAAATACTGAAAATACTCTAATAATGATGAAGATCAATCAATGTGGAATCTGAGAATCATGCAATGTTTGTGCCAGATTCAGAATTTATATTCTCTCACTCTGTCTCCCAACTTTGTATGATAATAGGATTATTGCAGTGTTTCTTGGGCTTGAATATAAAAGGTAAGGATGTGGTGGTCTAGTGGTTAAGATGCTGAACTTGTCAGCTAGAAGGTCAGCAGCTTGAGTTTGAGACCCAAGCACTGCCATGTAACAGGGTGAGCTCCCATTACTTGTCCCAGCTCCTGCCAACTTAGCAATTCAAAAGCATGTAAAAACGTAAGTAAATAAATAGGTAGCACTTGGTAGGAAAGCTAACAGTGTTCTGTGCACCATGGCATATAGTCATGCCAGCCACATGACCACAGAAGTCAAATGCTGCTTCCTCAGCTATGAATCGGAGATGAGCACTGCCCATTCGAGTCGGCCATGATTGCAAGGGAAACCTTTACCTTTTTATAGGTGGCACATGTTTTGAAAATAGTTGTGTCTGGTCTCACTTTCCTTGCTTCCAACATGCCAGTGTCAGGCCTCCAAAATAGCATTTTGCCCTTAGGAGTAGTGGAACCTGTTGTTTCTTAACCAATGTTCATAAGATGCAACTTCCAGTTTAATTCTGTCTTAATAAGCATCATGATAAGATCAACCATGATAAGTTTTCCTGTAAGCTGCCAAGAGTCATTTTTAAGTTTGGAGGCATATAAATTTAACAAACAAACAAACAAACCAGAAATGATAGTTGATTAGGCTTTGGCTCATGCAGCCCTTTTCTAAGAACAACCGTATCTAGTTTTTTTTTGCCAGAAACTGAATATTAAAAATAAAATATAACATCAAAATAATCAGAATTGTTCATAAAGTTGAATATATGTATGCTTTATATTCTATTAATCAGTTTGATATTTTAAAATATATCATAAGGTTTGTAGTTGTGGTTAAAGTGCTAGACTAGAAACAGAAGACCCCAGGTTTGAGCCCATCCTCAGCCATGGAAACTCAGTGATTGCATTTCTTATTCCATTAAATAGAAGTCTTTTATATATCTATGCCTCTGTAGTATCTCTTTGACTTAAACAATGATATTATTGTAACAGATTTGTGACCCCTGGCAGTCGCTCTAAGAAAAATAGATGCTATCCCCAAGTTTGGCATTTTCAAGCAGAAAATGAAGAAGGTAATTCTTTTTTTAAGATAAGGAAGAGTGTAATAGATGCATAATGGTTACACTACTATTTGTGTCATTGTTATGCTAATGTGGAGTAGCAGATTCCTACAGTGATGACTTCAAGGTGCCAACATCTCCAGGCTAAAGGCCATTTGAACTGTTATTAAGTCTGTATTTTTCTCTTTAAAGAGAACAGATATACTTTTTTACTTAAAGGTAATCTTACCTAACCTGGCATCTTTCACAATATTTGTCAGGGTGCAAAATTGCCAGCAAACATGCCTAGCATTGATAGAAAATCATAGGGATTGCAGTCCTAGCACATCTTGGTCAGAGGAAAAGCATTGTGGACGATCTTAAAATGTTATAACAATGAAGCATGTAAAAGTATTGTTTGAGCTTTTTTAATGGAAAAGTTTGTTGGAGAAATGACACCTGTAATTATTACTAAAATTAAAGCAAATGAAAATATGTCTTAATTGAAATCCTGCAGAAACAGACACCTAGAATTAGCCTTAACTGGCACAGCAGATGTGATTTAACAAGTGCATTGTAAACTGCATTGATTTGACAGTTAAAAAGATTTAAGGTCACTCTTTTTCAGTACTTATCTAATTTTCTCTCTTTTCATCTGAGCTTTGAAATAATTGCTGGATTTTAACAAGTATCTCAGTGAAAATTTTGGCAATCAAAGTTTGGATGAATTTTTTTCAACCTCCTTTCATAACTTATATTTTTCTTGATATCTCTGTTCTCTTTGATTTTGGAAATCTGTGTCTACCAGATTATGGGAGCAACAAAACAACTGTATCCATATTATACATTTATTTATTTATTTTATTTATTAAATTTATATGCCGCCAAAATCTGGAGACTCTCTTTATATAAGTATTGATATTTTATGATATCCCAATATTTAAAATTTCTCTGGAAGTTTAAAATAAGTTAATCTTCTCATTGGATGTTTTGGTAGTATGGTACCAAAACATTAATTTGGAAACTGGCGGGGAAAGGGGGAGATTTTACATTCAAGATAATGAATGTTAACCAAAATATGTAACGCTCAATCTATTTTGAGTATTATTCAACTGAAACAAAACAAAGCAAGTGTGCCACTGGAAAGTGATGGACTAAAACAATTTTGATAGGGTGATTTTGAGAAAGCCTAGGGCTGAGAGATTGTGTTCTATTTGTGTAATGGCATCCCTGTCTTCCATTAATACTGCAGTAGTATTAGTACTAGTACTAATAATAGACAGTTACCAAAATAAAATCTATTACTCCATCCTATGAATTCAGAATATTTGTATCATATTCTTATGATATTAATGGGTGAGGCAATAGTTAAACCAGACCTAATTGTTGGTCTCTTTATTCCACATGGAATTCTTTACAATTGGAAATAACAGTGCAGATTTTTTTAGGGGCTATGTTTTGTCTTTTCCAATTGCAGAATACTAACAAGGTTCCAGACACAGTTATTCTAGATAACCAGGATTCAAGATAAGGGTTGGTTAATTAGCAGAATTTTGCACTTGGTTATGTTTGGTGCGATAGAGGCATGGTGACACAAGTGATTAAGATTCTTGGCTTGTCGGCTGGAAGGTCGGCAGCCTGAATTCAAGACCCAGAGCTGCAGTGCAACAGGATGAGCTTCTGTTGCTTGTATCATATTGTTTGAGGGTGAGCTCCTGTTGTTTTCCTCAGCTCCTGACAACCTAGCAGTTGGAAAGCATGCAAATGCAAGTAGATAAATAGGTACCACCTATTTTGGCAGGTAAGGTAACAGTGTCTGTGCACCTTTGGCATCTAGTCATGCTGCCACATGACCATGGAAGCATCCCGGACAAATGCTGGCTCTTCAGCTTGGAGAAGAACATGAGTACCCCACCTAGAGTTGGTCATGACTGTCAGGATAACCTTTACCTATGTTTGGTGCACTCCATACTATAGAAATTAAGCATAATCTGCCTCAAGCAATTCTAAGAATTTGTAATCCTTAAAATAAAATAAGTTTTAAGGAAACTTTGAAAAAAGTCAGCCTCCTCCAGGAAGCTAGGAAGCAGCAATCATCTCTTTAGATATTTTCAGCTATCTGATAGTAAAATAAGGTATTATTTTAAAGATATTCCTATATTGTTTTATCTTATTTGGACTCTATGAGAAGACCCAGGCTTAAAAATTGATTGTACATAACTCACATAAAAGACAACTTTGACAAGTATCACAGCCCAAAAGCTATATGAAGCCTGTGTGGCATTGGCATTGGGTATAAAATTCAATCTGGAATACTCTGGAAATGTTTTCAATGTACTGCTAAAGACCTGTAGGATGCATAAAAGTTTAAAACCTGTTTTTGATCAGGCTGATAAGCTTTAATTGCTGTTGAATCATTACCAACCAGTGTGATCTGACTTAACATTAGCTACGTCATATTACTTAACTGCCTATAATTCTAAAAAAAGAGTGTTTTGCCATATTCTCCTTTATTTTAGTTATATTGTCAAATAAAAGAAGTAAAACATGTGGCAGATAAAAGATCAACCTTCTAGAACAGGGAATTTATTGATATTACAAATGGATATTGTGAGGAATTTGAGTATCAAAAGTTAGTGATGAAATCTCCCATCTCCTATAATGTCAAAGTGAATTCATCTGCAATCATATCTTTCTCTATAGCAGTAATGTTGCCTCTATTGCAGCCATGATGCCATAATAAAATTCTTTGAAGCAACCCAGTGGCACTGCTCTTTTACTGGAGCCAGTTAATTCTAGGCATGCTATTAAAGCCATCCAATCTAAATTCCTATGGAAATTAATACAGATAGTTTGATGCATCCCAAACTTGGCACTCCCACATACAATCAGGCCTGAGCAAAGTGAAAATTAGACACTGGATTGCCATTTTTAATGATTGGTTATTCCAGTCACAAGTTTTGGCCTCAAACTTTGTTTGATAATGATCAATCTTCCTTGATTAAGAGCATAGAAATCAACTGGGGTTGTAGAGATTCTTTTTCAGAACTACTGCCAACCATAAGACTATCCAGAGAAGAGCATAAAACAAACATGAACCAACAAATTGAATACAAAATAATCTTTATTTCTTTCTGTTAGGAAATTTAACAAATACTTTAAAACCATCCAGGATTTTCAAATTAGCTTGTTTTTTCTAAATACCATTCACCATTCCAAGCATGAAAGCCTTCCTCTGAGAGTCTTTGCATAATGTAGAATAGTTCTCATACTATGTCACTTTCCAAATTTGATAGAATAGTTTATTTATAATCATTAAGCTTCTGTTTTTTATCATATTTCTCTAGATATTTCATTAATTCATGTATCCTTCTGAACTGATAATTAATGCAGTACTTACCTAACTTTATCTTCTGAAATACAGGTTCTTGTAAACAGGGAATATCCTATAGAATGTTTACTCCTGTGGTATACAACATCAGTGCATTCTTTCCACATTTGTTTGATTTTCTTTGAATCAGTTACAAATACTGTACAGGTCAGTAATGTCCAAATTCACTTTTTTCCCTTCAATGTTTTGTCAAGTATCAAGGCAGTGATCAGGTCCCTCGGCAATTGGTTCTTTCAGATCCAGAAATAATAAGCACACAAGTGAATAAAGGGATTTTAAACTTTATTATGAATTTAAGCAAAGAGATTTAAAACATAAAAAGTATACAGTACTAAGCAAGATGATACCGAATCTCTTACAAGATGTCACAGTTTCTTAATAAAGAAGCACAGCTTCTTTATTCACAGCTTCTTTATTCACAGTACCCAATGTTAGGTTTTGTGCAGAAACTCCAAACAAACAACAAGCCCAATGTTTTTATCAAAACCTGGCATCATGACTTCATGATCCTACTATAATCATGAAACTCCAGATCTGACCCTGACTGGTGGCACATGACTTTGGGATGGAACCAAAAGTTTTAGGCTTTCTCAAGTTTGCAGCCATATAAAGATTATTCCCTCTTCTCCTTTTTTTTATTAAATTTATATGCCAGAGTAAAAGACAAGCAAGTTAGTTCAAAATGAACTCTAAATTTCTAGACCTTTTTTAATATGAGGGAGAATCAAAATATGTCACTTAACTTATTTAAATTCAGTTGTTTCTGCATTGCCACTACAGGTATATAACTTGACAAATTCAATATTTAACATTGCCTATCTCATCAGGAACTGAGAATAACTCCTATGACCTGCAGAATATGCCATCAATTAACACCAGTCAAACTTCGTCATATGCCAAGGCAGCTCAAATCTACAGTAGTGTTAAAATCCACATCTCTCACTGTCCCTGGTCCTGCTTCCATTTAGTTGTTACATATCTCTCATTTTAAAAAATAATGTGCAGAGTATTTTGACTGTACTATTATTTATCAGTGAACATAAAGACAAGATAAGACAGCATAATGCAGCTAGTTGTGATATTTTTCTTAAGCTCATAGAATTGCAAATGGTTATTTAGGCCATTAAGTCTAATGTTGCTCTGTGTTGAAATCCAAATTAAATAGATCAATATGTTCTCCCATGATATTATGATAAATCCAGAGTTTGTTGTGATCTATGCTGATAAAAGATTTTGTATTATCAATAAAGCAAAAATATGTTTTGGAAGTCTCCTGACTTTTCTATAATCTATTATCCATCAGAAGTTAGCAATGTGATCTCACATATCAGCATCCATAAGGGGGAAAAGAGGGAAATGATTATAATATCATCATGAAAATGTTATGTTACATATTTATATAATATGATATCCTTTTGGCATCATGAAAATTTGTGCCTATACCATTTTTGAATCCAACTTGTATTCCTGGCATTTCTCATTCTATCTAAAGATTTTATTCACTTTCTTTAGTTTCAACAGTATTTTGGAGGAAAAAGCTCATGTTTTGACCTGCAGTCAGTAAAAGGTCTTAATTTTGCTGACTGTATAGAGTTTCTCCACTTTTACTTGTGAAATGTACAGTCAATTTGAATTTTGATGTTTACTCATCTGATGATATTCATGTATAGAATTGTTATCTATATTCTTGGAAGAATCAATTTGCTGTAAACATTGAAAATCATTGCAGAGTTCTGTAAGTTTCTCTTTTGCATTTTTCACACACCAGAGCCAAACGTTTCCATTACTCCATGACTGTCTGTCTGTCTGTCTAACTACCTATCCTCTTCCTTTATTATTTTTATAAATAACTCAAGGTGGCAATCATATTTAATACTCCTTACTCTTCCTATTTCCGCCAAAGTGATTTGGGCTAAGAGAGGGAGATTGGCCCAAACTCACCTAGCCAGCTTTCATGCCTAAGACAGGACTAATACACACAGCCTCTTGTTTTCTAGCCTGATACCTTTACTACTAGACCAAATGATTTTATTTCCAACTTTACTATTTCTGTCTCATATAATTTGTATAATGTTATTTTAATATAATATTGATGAGGTTTTCCAAATTATAATTTGGAGTTATACCAAGCAATGACTTTGACATCTTTGGTTAATAATTATTTCTTCTATGGTCTTCAAGTCTCCAGTAAAAGATACTCCAGTAATGTGCAATAACTCATTAGTTTCCAGAACATTAAAGTGTTGGCATTTCTCCTCTGTGAATGTCAGGTTTGCTTCCACATGATTTGGAATACTTATTTGGGAAATATTAAACCTTCCTTTTGCCTATGACTACAGCAGCAGCTGGATATCCTTTCAGCTTTATGATCTAACCTTCTTTTAACCATCAGTGTTATTTGTTCTCTGTTTTTCCTCAGTAGTTATTTTCCAACCTGATCTACCAGTGGCATGTTAACATTGTATTGATTGTGAAAGGCCAGTTACTTTTCTTGCCAGAATACTGAAGCAAGTTGACATTTTCTCCTCCAGTGCATCATATGTAGTGTGATCCTTCATTTATGACTTGCCCATCACAGTAGATTCCCTCTGGTCATGTTCACTCTCAATGGTAAAGCTCATCATTAGGACACACAAGCTTCTTACCACTACAAAAGTCAATGGATTCATTAATGTAAGAGAGAGCAAAGTTATGGGTTGAAAAAACTGAGATTTGAAAAGATAAATAAAGAACAAAGTAAAGATTAAACCCTTGCCACTGTAAAAGAGATCTAAAGGGCAAAGATGTAATCAGAAAATAAATTTCATTAGCTGGTTACTCCTGACAATATCAGAGAGCCCATCACACAATACAATGAATATTCCAATATTCTCCATACAGAGAATTGAAATTTCAGTATTGTATATTGTTTTTTGGAATCTCAGAAACAACTGAAAAGCCATGTCTATGAAGAATTTTGAAAGCTTTGAAGCATCTCAAAGCTGCTCAGTTCAATTTGTTGCTACAAAGTATGTTTCTGCTCCATCACCCAAATTATTTCTAAATCTGCTTCCTTGTTTGGACTGAAAATTCTTATCATGATTTTAAAGCTTCCTATAGGTCCATGAACAGGTTGCAATCACAGTCAATTAACCATTGTTAAGCAGACCATGGCTTAACAAGAGAGTTGAACCCACACATTAAGTGTAATCAAACCAAATAAAATCTTTTTTGTGCTCATAGATCAGCATAATCATTAAGTATATATTGGGCAATATTCTTATAATTTGCAAAGCAAAATACATATATTACAGAATAATAAATCTCTTTGACAACAGTGGTAAATGTTATACAATTTGTTTCATTTTGTTTTCATCACTGGCTGAAAAGTTAGACTGAAAGAAATAATACCAGAAATTTTGGTGGATTTATCCTAATCCAGATATTCTCAATTGTAAATATACTGTACATCTAAATCCATAGTGAATTCATACACTGTAGTGTATATTGTGAAATGCCCATAGTGAAAATGTATATGATATGAGATGCACATAGTAAAATTAACTCCTTTTAAAATTAATTTAAAATGATTGAAATATAACAATGTACAAATTAATTGCTGGGTGGGAAATAGATTTCTGAAGGTAAAACTGTTTAGATGTTCCAGTGATGAAACAGGGCTTTTTTTGTTGATATGTACTAAAGATCACAAAAGAAGCATATCTGAGAACAGTTAATCAGAATTCTGAACTGCTGGTTTATTTTCCCCTCCAGAAATATTAAAAACAAAGTGACCTGTAAGTATTTAGAAATCAAGAATAATAAGTATGTTCAATAGCCTTTTCCCTTTTTGTAACTGCAATCAGATAGAAGGTATCATACTAACACATAATTCCTGTGGTAGGCATTGTTGTTTAGCAAGTCATCAAACTTTGTACTGCACTTATATTTTATTTTATATAAAATATAAAATATTTATATTTTAGTTTTCCCTCTTTAGGCTTTACTCCTTCAATAATCTGTTGTTCCAGTCCCCTCAGTTCCCTCCCAGTAACATCCTATCCAGTGTCTGCAGCCCTTTGCAACAGTGACAAGTACTGTTCTACAATAGTCAGCTATGGAATAGAAAGGTAAATAATTTTTCATATTGTTTTTGTTGATACAACTATTTCTGCCCATGAAACAGCCAAGAAATATATAAGTTATGGCAATCCAATGAGTGATCATATTGTGCATCATGTGCTTTTAGATTACAGTGTAGGAACTTGAACTAAAAATGTCTTATGCCCTTCCAAAGCCAATGAATACTTGAATAGATTATTTAATTTGTACCACTGTCATGATGTATATGCTTTGCACTGTAATTAAATAAATTCTTGATCCATAGACTGAAGATACTAATTATATCATTCCACTGCTTAAGACTGTTAGGAGGGGAAATGTACGTGGAAAATCTTTATCTAATCTCAGATAAATGAGAGACGAATGTGTTTTTAAGTTAGGAAGAATGCCTTCTTTCATATATTCAGATAAACTATGTTATTAATAGGTAAGGATTCAATAGGAATTTTCAGAACATGCTCCTGGGTATGATAGATGAATCCATGGCTCATCCAATTAATAGATATTACATGTTCATTTTATAGGATGAAAGGATGAATGTAAAAGCAACTATTGCTTGATCACTATCAGAATCATGATTAATGCTGGATTCAAATTGCTTTGAATTCAAATATTCCACTTCGAGTCTTGGCACTGATATGAATATTCCATGTTTTTGAAAAATAAGTTGGTCTGTATGTGTGCATATATGTGCATGTAGATACAATGGTGGCATGCATTAAATGGTTTGCAAATACTTTGGTGTTATTCCAGAGATTTAAAAACTACATGAAACTTTGGGTGATTCTGTAATTATTGGCTTGAGAGTCTTGCTGTGAAATGGCACAATTATGTGATATAATTGTTTGAACAGGAATGCATTAGTGTTTAAAGAAAAGCACTAATGAGTTTCTTTCCTTACCATGAATATTTAACCGCTGGGCTTGTCAGCAATTTGGAGACAGTCCCACTGACAAGAGTAAGTACTGTTTTATTCCTCTTGAACATTAAAAGGGAGACACATTTTAGTACAGATATTCTAATCTGGTAGGACTGATTAGTTTGACTGGGATGAGAACATATTTTAAACACCACAAAACAATCTTTGTAGATTTGTGTATTGGGGCAATAAATATATAACATGTGATGTATTATTGAGTTGCTACAAGTTCAAAGGTTTACTATACACCAGATTTAGATATACTGGCCCTCATTTTTAGTCATCTACAAACAAACACACTGTGTGTTCAGTGGGCATTTATCTGTCTATTGCTGTTAAAGAAGTAATGACATCAAAGCCCTCACAATGTATTCTTTATACTGAATTTAGCAGCTACTTTAAAACATTTTGGAGCATATAGATCAGGCAATGATTGTGTTTCCAGTGTTATAAATTGAGGATTGCTTTTTTTTTAAATTAATAACATTTCATGAACATTTAGCAGAAAGGTAATAAGAAAAAAGGTAGCCTTTGATCTTGAAGTTACTGCTTGAGGAATGCTAAGTAAGGCATAAAAAGTAAGGCAATATAACTATAGGAAAGGTGTAATTTTACCAAGAATTTGATAACCTGTGACCCATTGGGTCATCATTTCAAATAAATTTCTTTATCTAAACAGGGAAACAGAATGACCATGTCAATGTCATGGAACATTGAAAATGAATATCATATGTCCATGGCTAACTGTGGCAGGAATATTGAATTGTAATAGTGCGACAGTGCTGAAGCAGCAACATTTCCCCCAAATTTCATTTCCTAAGAAGTAATGGCTTCTGGAATTCTGTAAGTTGCTATTTGACAAATCCTTCTTGATAAAGTTTTGTCCCATGATGTAGTGTTCCATTCAATTGAAGGCTACATAGTATCAAACAATCACAAGAATTTTAGTAGTATATAGATACTTCATTAGAGATTCTTGGTAGCAATATGGAGGCACACAGTGGCACTAGCAATTAAGATGCTGCGCTTGTCAACCAGAAGGTCAGTGATTCGAATTTGTGACCCAAAAAAATTTGTAATGGGGTGAACTCTTGTTGTCTGCCAAGCTCCTGCTAACTCAGCAGTTTGAAACCATGTAAAAATGCAAGTAGATAAATAGGTACCACCTTCAGTGGGAAGGTAACATCATCCATGCACCTCGGTATATAGTCATGCTGGCCAAATGACCACAAAAGCATCTTTGGACAATGCTAGCTCTTCAACTAGGAAATGGAGATAAGCACTGCCCCCTTGAGTTTGCTGCAAATGGAAGAGGAAACCTTTACCTTTTTATAGATACTTCATTAGAGATTCTTGATAGCAATATGGCAAAGTCATGTAGACCCCGAATAGTTTTAGGAAAAATAGCGGTTTGGTTAAGAGTTTGATCTAAATTTGCACTTTTAATGAATCATGTCATATGCAGGTAGAAGCCTGTTTCTGTACTTTTTTGTAAAAATATAGGAAAATAGATATCAAAGAGAATAATTCAAGACTTCTTCATAAGGTCTATATTTCTTAAGTGATAGAGGCATTCAATCCGTGAGCAACCCTTACGCATGAAGTCACACACTACAAGTATAGCTTATATTGTTAGAGAAAAAAGGTTTCAGTTTTATTTTGAGAAAGTTAATTTTCATGACTGACAAGCTAACATAAATGCCACACAATATCATCATTCTAAGAGCAATTGCCAGATGCTTTTATTGTGCAATCATTCTTCCCTTCCATGGAATATATGATGTGATACAGATGACATCTTCAGTTTGGTATGCTGTATAGAAAGATTGATATAAATATAAGTAGATTTGTAACATAATGAGCAATTTTGTACTGCATCCTAAGTTGTTTTCTCCCATGCTGCTCTCAGATGTTCTTGAATCCATCTATTTGGTGCTTAGAATGGATTGGTAATTCTCCTGCTTCTTGATCTTCCTACTGAAGCCAAGAAGTTAATTACAAGTTTTATCATAAATGGAGAAAGAAAATAAAAGTTAGATTTATACTTTTATATAGTTTTATAGTATTATAAAGACACTGCTGAGGAAAGGTACAATTAAGTTATTTTCTCATTGTATAAAGTATAATATACGAAGACATACACAGATCCATTATTAGTCTGTGACCAGCATGTCACAAGCAATTTGATCATAACTGAATTAACACATTAGGAATTTAAGATAGAATTTAACATAATTTTTGGATTTGGAACTCTAGAAATCTGTTGGGAAGGATCAGGTAAAGCTGATACTTCTATTATTTTAGTGAATTAATATGATAACATTCATTGCTTTATTTATGCAACAACTATTATAATTTATGATTTTAATCTATATTCCTGTTCTTTAAGGACTGTGAAATTCAAGGGAACAATATATCAGTAAGCAGAAAATTTGGAAATAAGACTGCAGAGTTGCAAAGCAATGTCCTTTCATTGATTCATTCTGCTCAATAAATTCCCTTTACTTGAGGCTGTAAACTCAATTTACAGAACTGGATATCTGGTGTAATTCTTCAGCATTGGATATATTGATCTATCAAAACTTTCCTATAACCTTCACCGTGCTGTACTATGGATGATAACGAAATGCTTTATATTTAACTTGGATAACATAAAAGTTGTTAGCCCTTTGTAAATGTGGAAATCTGAGTCTCATTTCCTTAACTTTTGCTTGGTATGTTGCTGAAAAAAACAAAATAAGGAATATTTCACACTGAGACCACAAACAGGTCACAGGATTTTGAGACAGATAGCAACTACTGGGTTAAAGAAACAATTAAATTGATATCCAATGAAACACAATTATTTGAATAATTTAACCTCATTCTCAGAGTTACTTGGAATTCTTGTTCTATAAAGAGCAAAACTCTTTAAAACATCTTTAGCTTTAGGTGGTCTTTTAGTTTTAAGTCTTCTTTTTAGTCCTCTTCCAGGACCACACTGGGAAAAGTTGGTGGGACAGAACAAAAATATTTTTTAAATTTACATAAATTCACATTAAATTAACTTAAATAAATTTAAATATTAATTTCCATAATTCTTATAACTACCCAAATATTGAAGAATTCTGCTTTATATTAAATTTTACGCTGTGGTGGTATTTTTGGGGAGGCCTTGAACAAGTTTCAGAGGCCAAATGTATACCCCTACTGTAACACGTGTAATTTAAGCATGAATTCCTTAATTGATAAAATATCACTATATATGAATCTTTCTAATATTAAAAAAAATACTAAAATTATCCTGTCAGTCATGAATCGAGTATGGAAAAACAAGAACATCAGTTTAGAACCAAATGCAGATTACTTCAAGTGATTGTTTTTCTATGGCAACTTATGGTTGTGAAAGTTAGCCAATTAAAAAGTTAGATAAGAGGAAAATGGATTTTTTTGAAGTGTGGTATTGGCAGAAACTCCTGCACATTCCATGGACAGCAAAGGTGATGAGCAAGCAAGTGCCAGAACATATTAAACCAGACATGTCACTAATCAGCAACATAAAAAACCTGAGGCTCACTTATTTTGATCATGTCATGAGGTCAAGCTCATTAGAAAAAGATACTTTGCTTGGAATGCTTAACAGCAAGAGAAAACCAGATGTCCAAAGAATGCCGTGGTTAGACTCCATCAAAGCAGATATGGACTCAAGCATATTGCAACTGAAAAAGTGGCAGAAGATTAAAAAGTGTGGTGAGAGTTGGCCCATAAGATCACTTACAGTTGGACACAACTGAACAGCAGATCATTAGTATTTTTAAAGTTATGATTTTAGCTTTGTTGTTTGGATAACTTCCACCCAATCTCCAGTCTCTCCTTTTTGGAAAATATTGGCTAAGATAATGGAGTTTCAATTATAGAGGATCATAGAAGCCATGAATTATACAGATGCCTTCCATTCAGATATTAAGCCTGGATATGGAATGAAAAGATGATTGATCACTCTGAGTCATGATCTATGTCAAGCCTTGAAAAATGGTGTGGGGAGTATGCATTGATGAAACATGCTCTTTCAGGTCATATTAGACTTCTCAGTGATTTTCAATATCATTAATCCTGTTGTGCTTCTGGACTCCTTGCATGGGTTATGAATAGGAGGCATCACCTATAGTGAAATTGTTACTTCCTGAATGGATGGTGACAGTCAACTTTCAGGGAGATGCTAGCTGTGCCATTATTCCAATATGGAATACCACAAGGTTCAGATATCTCCTCTATTTTATTCAATAACTTATCTAAAACTACTGAGTGGAGCAATTTTTTGGTCTGGGTTGAAATATCATCTATAACTGTGACACTAGCTCAGAAAATTAAGCAATATAAAAATGTTGTTTTGTTGTTCAGTCGCGCAGTCGTGTCCGACTCTTCGCGACCCCATGGACTACATTACGCCAGGCCTCCCTGTCTT
>JANHZU010003800.1:278536-289486 GCA_032468055.1 Acrochordus granulatus
CTGACTGCATCGAGGACCCTGTCCACTTCCTCAGGAACAACAGAATCAAATTGATCCCAGATTACTGGGCAAGACTCTTCCCTCGGCATCTCCACTGGCTCTACCTCGCAATCAGAGTCTTGCAAGCATTTTGTTGTCAGCACATAGGACTTGGCCATATCATTGCAGATGAACTTCACATAACTTGTTAGGAAACAGAGAGACATCATACCTTTGACAGATGTCACTGCTGCAGACATGATTGTTGCACATGATGCTGGAGATCCAGTGTAGCATCTTTGTCTCCATGACACTGACGCAGTGCATTTTCATTTTCATTGAAAATTCATTTTCATTGCAGGCCAGCACTCCATACTAGCATGAAAGGGTGGATGATGGGGAAGTAGGTCTGAACAAATACTTAATAACAATTATAATTAGAGGGGAAAAATCCTAAAGAGAAGAGAACATAAAGCAGTCAAATGAACAAAAGACAAAGCAAAGGACATTTTGGAAAGAGAGCATAGTAAATTAGCATATCTTGTTCATTATTCTATTTACACTGTAATGTAAGGATTCCCAGGCTTTAGTGGGTTGAGGATACTCATGAACAATAGCTTCCAGAGTGGCTAAACTATTCACAAAATGTCGCCCATGGAGGACAAAACAAACCACTGATATGATCATTATTACCCTTTTCACTTGATTCTCTTTACGACTATTATTTACTTTTAATCCTCTTTTCTGGGCAAATAATAGTACTAGGTTGTAGGATACCATAATTTAAATCTTCTAAGAATATTTAAAAAGTCAATTTAGAACATGGTTTGCTTCACAACATGCTTGTTTCACTGATGGACAGCAAAGGAAGTACCCACAGAAACATTACACCTATGAGCACCAGGATATAGTCTCGCCATAAGATTTTGTTGCAAGTACTATTTGTCTGTTATATTCCAGCTTATCTATTCTTTTATCTGTCCAAAACTACTGTTTCAAGACTGCCTATAATATCTTCTGTGGCTACAAACATAAGGAACCCTGTTTTTCCAATCCACTGTCAGATTTGTATCTAAAATATATTTAGAATTGAAAGTTACCTTTATTTTCTGGAAGATGCTTTCACAAAGAAACTATCTACATTTGATTCTACTAATCAGAAGCACAGTCATAGCTCAAGATAACTTCTTACTGCTGCAAGTTACATAATTGTTGTCAAACACATTGCAATTTTAAATTGAAATGTGTTTCAGTGAAACGAGATTAAAGATTATAATGACATTTAGTATTCTCACTAAAGATGTACTTCAATACATCTAGTTTGTTGATTACTTTTTTAATTTCCTTTAGTTCCTTCAACAGCACATCAAGCTTTCCTCATTTTTGCTTAGAACTCATTTTTGGTTTGTATTTTATGCAACAGAATTCCAGTCACTCTGGGACTATTCAAAAGTATATAAAAAGATTTTTTATAGGATTTGATAGAAATAACTACTGAAAAGTGTAATGTGGCTACCTTTGCCAAACATTAACAAAGAATTAGACAATTTCAGAACAAACAATTGTGTCAATTTTTTATAGGATTTGATGGAAATAACTACTAAAAAGTGTAAGGTGGCTACCTTTGCAGAACATTAATAAAGAATTAGACAATTTCAAACAAACAAGTGTGTCAATGATTATTGTTGACACTGACTAAATAGATGCACAGTTATTCCTCATCGTAATAACTCTTGGGAGCCTCAAACTAATATTTTCAATGCATGTCCTGCTTCCATGTTTATTGAAAAGCTAATGACCACTATGGGGAAAAAAGATCAGGATTTTAATTATTTAAGATAATTATTTATTGTTTCTGTTCTGTTTCTGAAACTGTGTTTCAATATCTTGGTGCAGATTGGACAAACTTCACGATATGGCTAGGTTGGTGTTCATAACAGACTATGGCAAATGCAGAATTTGACTGGTCATCTCCCTGTTTCCTGCATTTTCTATCCATGCAAGAATGTCAAGCCTTGATACCTGGCTTCTGTGTAAGTCTCTTAGTACCTGCCTTTTTCTTTAAGAGATTATTTTCTTCTCACAGGCCTTCGTGATTTTCTTTTGATTTTTCAGTTGTTTCCACAGATGGATACTTGTTGCATATTGTCCTTTGACATTAATCCAGACCCTTCCCTTATTGTAGCATAATACTGATATTATACTAATCAAAGAAATATTTAATTCCTATATTACAGTCTAAGTCCATAGAAACTTGGGCAAAGGTTGATTTATGTTTCAGTCTCATAGAATCAAAGTAGCATCGATAATTTAATCCTGTTGGCCTGTGTTGTAATTTAAAGTTTCAGAGGAAAAGGAAATTAAACTTTGCGGTATTTGGACAAGGAGAAGAAGCAAGCACTTTAGACTTCAGAAATTGAAAGGGTGACTACTGGAAGATATATGGCTTGAATGGAACAATAATTTTCAAGAGGAATGGAAAAACATGGGATGAGAAAAGTTCATTGATGTAATAGGCCATGAAGTTACCAAGCAGCAACCAATGCCAGGCATTTTAGCTAGTTGGACATTCGGCTGTCACTAGATTGGAAGCAGTTTCTGCAGACTTTCTAATCAGAAGGGCTTAAGAAGGTGTAGGAGAGAACAGGGTTCATTTATGATGCATTGGGAGTGCATAGAAAATAACATAAGCTATGACAGGTGACCCATACTAGCAATAGAGCAAACAGAAAGTGTGGATCTGTCCTTACAATTTCTTGTGCAGATACAATAGTCATTTAGGAAAATATGGAATCAAAAAGCATTGCAGAAGTGGTGAAAGCTATCCTGAATATAACATATTATATTCATATTCATATTATATTGTATGAATACAGAGACAGAGCTACTACTAGGCCTTTTTTTAGCAAGCCTACATTCTTTAAAAAAAACAGACAAAAAGAGACTCCCAGAGGAAGAAATGGTGGACTAAAATGGCTGTGTAAAAATGGGAATCTATGATTGCAGTGGATTGAAGAATTAACAAATAGGCTGAACAAGGAATGGACTTGAGATCACCCACATGTATTCCATCAGCTACTCCTCACAAGGGGACTGCATGATAGCTGTATCCAGTGGATTTAGAGCTCTGGCAAATGAAGAATAATCATCTTGCTAACACTGAAATCAATGCCTTAGAAGGACACTAGGTTTATATATTTCATTTTCTAATCACTTTTGGAAATTAGATGTTAACTGCCTTTCAGCTATTAGAAACCCTTGACAACACTGGGTAAACTTCTTTCAGTCCTTAGCAAAAGATTAGTTATAAATTTAAGAGTTTATTTTTTATTTAATAGATATTTATAAAATGAAGCAAAAGGGTGATTAAAACTTTGATTTAGAAAAGTTACTAATGAACTAAAGTTCCAAATAAATTTGAAATAAGACTTTGGAATTTATTATAAAGAATCCTTTCCTTGGAAAAATCTTTAAAATAAACAATTTAAGGCTTTAATGTCAGACACTGGGGGAATTAGGAGGAACTAAAGATTACAGTTAAAGACAAATAAAACATAAAGTCAACTTATAATTTATAGAATGAAGCCAAACATTCTAACATTGGACAAACTGAAATATGTTTTTGAAATATGGATCAGAAGTTAATTTTAATAGTGTCGACAGTGACAGCTGCCTCTACTGAGAGATTATGTCTAAAAGAAGTTTTGGAAGACTAACAAGTTTTACTTGACAAGATTGAGACTGTGCGAAAGTAGATTTACAGATGAGAGGCTATAAGAATCACATACAAAAAGATGTTAAACTGGACATTAAAAAAAAAATCTCATGTCTTAATAATCAAAAGAGGTATGCAAACAATAAACCAAGGGAGTGACCTGGATAATTTTTCTATATTAAAATTCAAAAGAGATTGTTAAAGTTTTGAAGAATCTTATGGAAAGGAGAAGGAAATAATGAAAAAGAATCAAGTTCTATAATATTATTTGAATTAACTAAAGATTAAGATTGTTAGTAATAAAAGAAAGCAAAACAAAGTTAGTTTATTTCATCAAGGTTAAAAAGGTATGTTGTTATCTCTGGTAATCCTTAAAGGAATTTTGCTGATCAAGACTATAATTATGAGGTTTTAACAACTTGTTTATAGATAAATAGAATATGGGAAGAAAAAATCATCTGTTGTATTTTAAGAGATGGTGATTAAGTTATTAAAATTGTTTATAGTTGTGCTAAAGATGATAAAGTCATTCTATATATCTACTTTATTTCTTTTCTTCTTACTTTTCTCTCTTTTTTCCTGTTTCTCTCTTTTCTGCACCTTCTATCCTTTATTTCTATTCTTCTATCTTTTTAATTTTAGTTTTTACTATTAAAATTATAATTTAATAAAATCATTAAAAATAAAAACAGGCAATATGAAATGATCAGGTTTTTCTGTCATACATTTTCCTGTTTCAAACAATCATTTCCAAACATTTTTGCTATTTTCATTTTCTTCAATTCCCCATTTTTATAGTTTCTTTAAATATATAGTTCCTGATAGTTCTCTCACATATTAATTTGCCAGAACATCATAGCACTGATGAAATGCAAAGCAAAATACAAAACACCATAAACTTAAATCACAAACATGATTTTGATTGATCTGAATATTCTTCTGACTAGAATAATCATATTATCACACTTGTTGTTTTACAAGTTCTATTTGTCCGAAACATATTGACTCTAAGAGACTCCTCCAATTACCTTTTATTACACTGCATCCTTTTATATCTAGTATTAAATTCCAGATAATTAACTTGCCAGATTCCTATGGGAGGAATTTCAGTTTATAAGAAGTGGAAAATAGTTGTACATGACACAATGAACAGCCATTCTATGTGAAGTTTCACTATATTTTTTAAAGTTGTCATGAATTTTAGAAGATGTTATAATGAATCAGTGAATATTTTTAAATAGCTTTTTCCTTAAGTGATTGTTATCACATATCAAAAGAGGTATGGGTAACATTTTTAATTTTGTTTATATTCATTTGCTTCTTATTTTTATTGGGTATTTTATTGGTATTCTTATTTTTATTGGGTACCATTGACCATGGTAACGGGGAATTCTAAGAACTGCTGTCTCACCAGAATGGGGGAAAATTCTATGCTACAATTAATTGTTTACATATCTGGGAAAATAAATTGAAGACATTGTTAACAGGGACCTGATGTTATACACCATAAACTATTGATGCAACGTCCAGGAAATTTCTATGTACAGTATCTGTAGATAGTATCTCTGAATAATTCGCTAAAAAGAAGTATTTCATTCTTCAGATAGATAAAGATTTGAGGAATCTGTGGGGGCATAGTGGACAGTATGTAACAGTTGCTTGTCAGTTCACTGTATAACAACCAACTTGTCTTATAATGTCATTGGGATCCTGAGATTTTTATTTACTTGCTGCAGCCCTAGATCAATGTTCTTTTCTTCTGTGCTCATTGAACTTTGACACATTTTTATTTAAGTTTCATTTCTTCTGGTTTGATTCATAACAGTCAGAAATTGTTTTTGGTGGATGCATTGAAAAGTATACTAGAAAAGTGATGCTCAACTTTTCAGGAGGTTCCCTCTAAATATCAATGTCAGAAAGCATTGAGTTTGATGAAGAAAACTTTCAGATTGCACTCCTACCTGTATACATGATTGAATTACTAATTGGAACCATATGGTGTTAGAAATATCATGCTTTCTCCTCTGCGTCTTTCTTTTCTTCCAAAAGTAGCAAATGTTCCAAAATAATCTTTGGAATTCAGATGGACATGTCTATAATCAATTTCTCTTTTCCCAATAAATCCCTGAGGTTAATTAATTGAAAATAATGTGCATGAATATTAAGTACAGAATAATTAGTAGGCTGGAACAAATTGATGGGAACCCATGTGTACATGCCACTTGCCTATAAATAAGATGTTTGGAAAAGAAAACCGTTACAGTTTTCAAATCAGGAGAAAACACCTACAGGCATAAACAGCTTTCTCATTAAAATATGAGAAACAGTGCTTAGGAAAATAAATTTTGTTGAAGACGTAGCTTTCCATTTAAATACTAAATTGACAAAGAAAAGGCATGATATTTTCCCATATTCTAAATTGAACATCCACTCTACTACAGAAAGAGGAAGCAATTTTCTTGGGGGGGCGCTTTTTTTTCATTTGAAGGACTGCAAGTGCCGCACTAAAAATATCAGTGGATCTCTTGTAAAGGTTTCAGGATTTTACTTTGCTACTATGACCTTGATTTAGAATTTAATATCAGGTATGTTGTAAAAAATGGCAAAGGCAGTGAAGAAATATGGGGAATTAATATTAGGAGTTAACATCTGGGCAATCTTGAATGGATTCAAAAGGTACTCAGGGTCAGGTGCAGTTAATATGTGGATGGGATTCTTTTAGGAATGCCAAATGGGGTCTAGATTGGGAAGTTGAACAAACAGCCCAAAATAAAGTAATGACAAACCACTTCTGTATTGTTGCCAAGAAAATTGCACAGACATGATTTGGAATCTCCAAGATTTCAGCTTGGCCTAATACTTTTTGTGACGGTTGTTATTTTTTAACTCATTTTGAAGGCAAGAGGGGGCAAAATTTGAGGACTTTGAATTTTTCGGTGTTTTTAGCCTTATTTCCATACCAAAATTTAAATGTAAAATAAAAAGAAAGAAGCAAGAAAAACCAAATTATTTAAAATAATATGAAATAATATTTTGGCCTTAGAGATGCTGTGCATTGAGTAAGTATTATTATTATTATTAAATATTTTGTTATGTTACATCACTGATGAAGTGTTTAGGGGCCTCCATCTATCCTGGTACAAAAGTAGCATGTAGAAAATTGAATGATAAATGAATAGATTATATAATATTTCAAAACATTTGAATAATTTAAAAATAAGTCATGCAGGTATATACTGTTACTTTCATCCCTCAAACTGGTTTTGATTTATGTATAAATATAGAATTTTCTTCAATTATTGCTACAATCTTTATTTGAAATATTTATATAAAGCTGTTTTTGTAAATAAAAGTTGTTTTGATTTAATTTTGTACTTAATCCATAGTTTCATATTCTTGCAAAAAAATGAGATTGGAACACATAAAACATGCAGCTAGATATTGATTTTTACAGAACTGAAACTTTCTAAAAGCACAACATTTTTATTAATGCCAGATCATATTATGGAATAATATTGTATATGATTACTCAGAATTACAATCTACCGCAAGTTAATCCTCTGTTTGAGCTAGAACTGAATAAGGCTTTTGAAGCACAGATGTGCAATGTAAATCCAAAGCTGAAAAGCAAACAAGAGTAAATGTTGCTGTTGGTGCCTCATAAAAAAGTGGAGTCTTTTTTTTTGTTTCTTGCTTGCTTATTAGCTATGTGTTCCCAACAATATTTGTATTGTAATTAAGGTGGTAGCAATAGAGTGGGCTTCCAAGTAGACATCTATCTGCTATCTTTTCACCAAGGTACTCAAGGCAATTTAAAATTTAAGACTAAAGCAAACATTACCAGAATAAAAAAGAACATTTTTGTGTTTTAATGTGGTCTCCAGGTCTTCCCCAGCTCCTGCCAACCTAGCAGTTCAAAAGAATGTAAAAATGCAAGTACTGTAGATAAATAGGTACCATATAATCAGGCTGGCCACATGACCATGGAAGCAACTTCAGACGAATGCTAACTCCTTGGCTAAGCACCACTCTCTAGAGTCACCACAACTAACAGGGGAAACCTTTACCTTCCCAGGTGCTGATAGTAGAAGCTTCCTGGATTTTTTTGGTTTTATCATTGGTTCAAGGTATTTTAATGAAAAACATTCCTCCATCTGCATGGAAAGCAAGCTGAATTAAATTAGAATTTTATTTTAATATCATATGAGTAATAGTCAGTGTCTTTACCATGCAGCTCATAAGGATTCATCAAAATCCTCTTTTGAGTTTATTTTTCGAGTTTCTGCCAACTGACCTCCCAGTGGTTTAGTTTTTCAGAGATGCAGTGTATAAGCTGTCACTGATTTAAGTTCCATCATTCCACTCGTTGCCTTTATGCTACCCAAACACATGTCTTGATAGAATCATACATCAAAGGAATTTGATATGATTAAAAGTAAAGTGTTATTAAGAGTTTTTTGCATCTCTGCGTGGAAGAAGAAACAAAGAATACCTTAAAAAATGAAAAAGGAAACGTAAATTAAAGCTGTGGCTGTTAATTTATACACATAGTCTTGTATAACATTAAAAATAATAATAAATGTTATTATAGCATTGCTGCAACACCATAAACTAAGGTGAAATGTTAACAAGGAAAGTATTTTAATGTTACCCATTTTGGAAACAACAGGGATAGATATAAATGCTAATAAATAAATAAAGCCAATATTTATAATAATCTCTAACTTTTTAAAGGAACTCACAATTAATAAGAATAAATCATAGGCATAGATAATACAACAGTATTGACTTTTGAATAGTCATTGCACTATCAAAACATACATATGCAAATTTAAACTCACATCTGAGATTTTGGCTAAAGGAAGAGGAAAAATGCCATTGACTGCTGTTAAAACCTGAATATTTCAAGGTTTCCAAATAACTGAAAGACAGTTGTAATAATAAATTCAACAAAAATAAAAAATGGGTATGAAAAAAGTAATTTTTGCCTTCTGCTGCCCACTTAATTTATTCTTGGATACTAGACTTCAGTATCAGGCTAAGTGGCCTATTATTTTTTAGAAAGAATAAAAGCTTGTCAAGGATCTAAATTATGTTTTATAGCTTACTATGAAATTTCATATTTTTTTGTGAAATGCAGCCTTGGATACTGAGATATGAAACTGATTTCATATTGAAACTTTTCTTCGTGGCAAGAAAAGACACAGATAGTCCTTCAAGATCTATAGAATTCACTGGTGAGTCCCATCCTAATATACATATATATATACTTCTGCACAGATAGTCCTTGATTTATGACCACAATTGGAACCAGAACTTCCATTGCTTAGCAATGTGGTCATTAAGTGAGTCACACCCAAGTTTGCAATCTTCTATGGGCATGATTTTTTAATGAAACAATAGGTCATTAAATGAATCCAATGTCTCCCATTGATTTTACTTATGAGAAACCCCTCTGGGAAACTCACAAATAATGATCATGTGACCCTGGTATGCTGCCATCATTGTAAATATATTCCAGTCACCAAATACCCACATTTTGCTGCAGGGATGCTGCAACAGTCATAAGTGTGAGGACCAGTCATAAGTCACTTTTATCAGTGCCATAAATTTGAACAGTCATTTCAAACAGTCATTATCAGTGCCATAAATTTGAACAGTCATTGAAAAATCATTTGATTTACCAACAAATGATGGTAAATCTAAGACTACCTGTACTGCTATAATGAAATCTTCTCCAGATTTATGATTCAGAAGGCTGTGGTGCATCCAAGAACTTTCTTAGCATCAGGATTTCTCTCATTTATTTCAACATTGTATAATACTCATTATGTAGTAACTGTACCACCCAAAACATGGAACAGGATACTTATAATTTCTGATAATTTCTTTTTGCATTATTTTGAACAAAACAACCTGTGAATCAAATCATTCTTTACACAGATCTCATGATTTCATTCACAAAAATAGATTCTTGGCATCCTTAGTTTAAATTATAAACATTATTCTTGTAGATATTTCTTTTCCTGGGATTATAATTGTTAATATTTTCAGCATTTATCTGATCTGGTGAGAGGCAAGAAACAAACCTTTAATTGATTTTTTTCAACATCTTCACTTTCACTAAATTCCATTGGTAGTAAAGATATATCTCAGGAGTTTGCCTCATTGAATTTTTTTCTCAATTGTTTCATTATAGCTATATGAAACTCGTATAGTTAATAGCTGTGTTAGATTCTGTTTCTTCTCTGAAGTTATTGCCTCTTCTGTTTCATTCACCATGTGCAAGTCTCGCAGAATTCCATTAAAAAAGTGAAAGAAGTTAATTTAAGTCCTATTAAAAGGTATAATTGTTACAGCATCATGCATTGCTGGGGCCTTGACATACTGTTTTCCATTAAATGCAGCAAATTGTTGCTTTCATTACATTGAAGTCTTCCTTATTTTTTTCTAAATTCAGGAGGGATAGATACAACCATAAAAATATGGAGAAAACATTTAAGAGATTATTTTTTTCATATTATATGGGAAGCTTTTTTCATTCAATGAATGAAACATGTTCTTGAAGAAAATGTAGAATGATGCCCTCCCTTCCAATACTAAAAGTGACTAAAGTGATATTTTCTTTAAACTTCATCTCTTTTGATGTGACATTTTGCACCTGTGTATGCAATCTGGTCTGTTTCCATCTCCACATCAGCAAGGTACTGTTTGAGTCTATTGACTCTATTCAGGTTTATTTAATGGATTTTACATTAAATAATTTTATTCATAGCGTTCTCCAAATTATTCAGCTTGTTTGTGCAGCTTTCCTTAAAACAATCATTATTATAAATTTATCTGGCAATATTCATTTTTATATCAGTTTTTATCAATTAATTATGGCTTTAAGGAATTGTTTCATGGCAAATTCTGTAACTTTTAATGTAGCAATATGTTAGGCTTGTACTAAGCCTGAAAAAAAATCTTCAAAGAATAGCGGACAGGTCTATCAAGGACTGAAGTTTGAAGCACTTCTTCAAAAATTACTTTGAATAAGTTTAAGTTTTTGGGATCAGATTAATAGCTTTTTATAGTTGATGGTATGTTGGAATCATAAGAGTTAATCTGGACTTCAAAATTATATGGAAGTGACTTTCTCATAGCGTTTCTTGATAAACAACACCTGGAGAGTTATCTTATCTAAATAAAGAGCCGAGAAAAGTTTGGGAGGATTTTGGAAACTATTTGATGTACACATGCGCACATATTCTTAA
>JANHZU010003800.1:311219-324796 GCA_032468055.1 Acrochordus granulatus
CTTCGATGCTCAGCCTTCCTTATGGTCCAGCTCTCACAGCCATACATTACGACTGGGAAAACCATAGCCTTGACTACGCGGACCTTTGTTGGCAAGGGGATGTCTCTGCTTCTTAATACACTGGCATACTGCAGTCAATGGGGGTCTGGTGTACTGCAGTCAATGGGGTCACAAAGACATGACTGCGTGTCTGAACAACAATATAGATAGTTAATCTGTTGGTCTGGGGTGAGATATCATCCTGAACCAAAGCAGTGGATTGAAGGATGCTAGTGTCTAGGGCTTTTAAGTACTGCATGGAACAAAAGAAATGGAAGCCAAATCTTGATAAGATTTGGATGCTCTGGAAATATCAGAGATTTCTGCTAGAATGCATGTCCAGCCATGGAATGCCATGGCCACATGTCTATTTGTGCCTTGTCTATCAGATACAGATAGTTTTGGAGCAAGATGAATCAGGCACTCATGCCTTCTTTACCTGCATTTTGAGGTACTGCAAAACTATTTGATGCCTTGGAAGACTATTCAAACTACAGGTGATATAGAATACTGTGGCTCATTCGCTAAGTTCAGCAGAATAAGACCTCTTCTTCAGTCACTCCTTTGCTGATGTAGCTTTCTGGGTACAATTCGAAATGCTGAATGACCTCACTGAAGGTCATTATTTGTGAAGCCTTTTGTGGCTTGGGTCACAGCTACATTCAGGAATGTCTTTTCCAAGATAAGTCAGCCCATCATAAATGTTAAAGTTGCAAATGTATGCAAGAAGCACAAGCCAGCCATATGCAACATAGCCTTGTGGGAGAAAAGAATGATTCTTCCTTGTTAATTTTTAGAAGAGAGATGAAATAATATTTTCCATCAGGTTATAGATTATAATGCATATCTGAGGCTACTGCTATGCTATTTTACCAGCTGTGTTTATTTATTACATGCGTATGTTTTTTACTATTGTACTGAACATTTTAATGATTTTTCTGTATAATATTTATTTGTGCAGATTATTATCACTGGAAGAGTATAGAAGTTATTGTAATTTTTTAAAATAAATATATTTTAAAAAAGTTATTTTAGGTAGTTTTGCAAAAGGGAAGTTCCTAGGTTCCAAATTAGTTTAACAAGGTCCAAACCTTAATTAGTTAATTAAATGACAATGATTTTGAATATTTTTATTCTTGCCTGATGGTAAACCTTTCAGTTTCAGTGCTTGGTAAAAAAATAGTTTACCAACTCAGACTTTTTCATCTTTTTTCTGTTGCTTCATGTTTTTTCAAGTAAAAAAGTAGACATCTTTTCAGCCATGTTATAATATTTATATAATATTTATTTCACAAAAACAAGTCCAAGTTTTGATTAAATAACCCATATTTTTATTATTATCTGGATCTGATGAAAAAGAGATACAGAAAAGTGTGATTAGCACTTTTTTAGTATTCCAATTTAAGGTTGAAATTTTCTCTTTAACTCTCATAATTTCTCAAAAGTTAAGCTTGGTTTTCCGTTAATATTTCCTATTTCCTAGTGTTCATTCTTAGATTTGTTCTTTTTGTCTTATCTTGCAAGACATTGGAAATTTTAGTTCAATGTTTTGTTATGTTTAATCTGCAATTGTCTCTCCTGCCCTTTTTTGCTTCTCTCTGTTTCTGAGTATTTTGAGTTTCTTTGGTCACTTGTTTTGGCCATTTCTGGGGGAAAAAATCATTTTAAGCACAACATTTCATTTTCTTTAAGCACAAATTATGTTTTTTCATAATTCTTCTCAGTCTGTGGTTAGTATCCAGTGCAGCAAATAAATTCTTCAGGAAGCCTTTAAATTCTGGTGGTATATTTTCAAAATAATATTTGATATGTTTATAACTGTATTGTTCTTTTTTAATTTAGCTTGATTTTGCATCGTAGTATGTGGTTGGTAATCTATATCACCATCTGTTCTAGGTTTTGTCTTTGTTGATGTTATAAATTTTTTCTGTCATTTTCTTTCATAGTCAGTTTCATTTTTGTACAATTCATTTGGCAAAATCCATGTTTACAGTACTGCTTGTGTTTCTGGAAGGTATTTCTGTTATGAATAGATTGTTGGTCCTTCAGAATTCATTCAAATATTCTCCAAATTCAATTCTGTTGCCAAGGCCATATTTTTTAACCACATGGTCTTTTTCTTTATTTCCAATGTTTGTCGTCCAATCAGCCTTATCTACCAGCATATCTTGTTTGCATGTTCTGTTGATTTCAAGTTATATTTGTTCATAAACTGTATCAGCTTTATAATTTGTTATGGGAACAAATACCTGAATCATAATAATCATGTTGATGGGTATTCTTTGAAACCAAATAAAAATTATTTTTTAAGAATTAGGGTGAATTAATTTTAATTAATTCACTGATTGCATTGTATTTCAGCTCTTCCAAGCTTTTGATTATGATTTACTTCATTTCACAATTTTTTTAATTTCCAGAGGAGTATACCATGTGATTGTTAGATTCAAAATACCCAATCCCAATTCAATTTCATTACTAACTTCCAGTGACTTATTTTATACTTGACAATTTCCAGTTCTCCTTGCTTCATCTTTCATTCCAAGATGAGAGGTTCATCTTCCAGCACTATATAAAGTTTATTTTATTGTGACTGTCCATTACATTTTTGTGGCAAAGTACAGAAACATATTGCTAGGCATTTCTTCCATGCAGGTAATACAATATTGTGCTCTTGTCACAGAAATGTAATTTTTCACTGCCAACACTGCCTTATATTGCCGCTGCCCAGATGGTGGTTTGTCTTAGTCTGCTACTTCCTCTAAGATCTATTCACTTTAAGATACCCTGTCAGATGCCAGTAGTCTGATGGCATATCTCTAAGGCATGCCTTTGTCATATGTCAATCTACAAACCAAGTAAGGGAAGTTTATAACTTAGACTTCCAGATTTCTCTTAAATACATAATACTTATATATTTATCTCATAAATTTACCTAAATTTCATTAAGATTAAATTAAAAAAATAAATTCCCTGCATTTTATAAATGTATTTATAAAATGGAATTTATTTTTATTTAGAAATAATTGTAGTTTTGATATAAATACTCAGATAAAATTCATCCCATTTTATTTTTTAAAAATAGAAATGTCCAAAGATAAAAGTCCTTAAATTCAAGAAAAGAATTAAGATGTGATCAGGCTAGCAGTGAGTGATATGCATATCTTTCCCTCTACTCCTCCCACACACACAGAACACAAATTAGAGATGTCCGATAGCTCTTGCCTTTGCATTCTCTGATATTCCCTGTTATATTATCATGGCAGAAGGAAATGATTTCAGACCAGCTGGCTTGCAGGAAAAAGTAGACAGGCCTCCAAAATCTGCATTGAAATGAGCAATGATTTATGTGAAGCTGCGTGAAACAATGTATGATTTTAGATGAAGATGGCAAAGGAAGAGATTTCAAGGGAAACTGCATAACGCTGAAGTCTTAAATTGTATACAACTTCACTGTTGATCTGTGCAGTGTCTTAATTGGTTACCTGCCATATACATACTTTTATAGCTTGATTATCTTAATTTCATGATGAATACTGATGAGTTTTTCTTTGAAAAAATAGCTAAATCATTCATTCTACTTTCATATTGCATAAAAAAGGCTTCATTCCATAATTTCTTTCAAGAAATGCTTATAGAGTGGCTGTGGCATTCTGGCAACCTTGCCAGTATCTACAAATGTGTATTAAAAGACATTTATTTGCATTTCTGAAACATTGTTAGCAACTTCAATCACCATCACAAAAGCATAAATGTCAACTGAGAATTCCACAACGGGTTGTTGCCATGGGTAACTTCAATAAGAATGTTCTCCCAAAAGTCAAGACATAATAAATCTGAATGGTAACATTTCCATCTTTATGGCCTTGGTAAAACTACTTTGTGTTTCACAACCTCACCTAGTTCAAACAGAGCAGTGTAGAAATGTAGAAAAGTTAGTGTAGTATGCATGCACCATTATATATTTCTGTGTTGATGGAATATATCTTCAAGTACTTCAAAGGTCATATTTGCTCACTTTATTGGATTTTCTGAGGAGATTATTTTTTTAAAAAAGATAAGCCACTTTCACATCAAGCTTGTTTCATGATGATTGCATTCATGCAGTTTTCATGGCAGTGCTATGGAAATGGTTTGTCATTGCCTCATTCTGAATGTTAAGCAGGAGACATGAGAAATAATGCTGATAGTCACCCGTAATGATAAAAAAAAAGAATGTGGTTTACTAACATAAAATGTCATCTCATCCCTTAACTTATAGTCTGAAAGGCTGGAGCCAGGTGTCTATATTTTGAATGTCAAAAGTATTATTCTTCATGTTTTGACTATTTTCATTCAACCTGGGAACAAAACATTGCTTAGAAATTGATCTTTTATTTTTTCAGAGGAGTTGGATCTTTCATGTTGGAAATTTAGTTTAAGTATGGAAATTAGCAATAAAAAAGTGAGAAAAAGTTTACTCTTTATTGTATAAAGGTCCCAACATTTTTCAATGGATTATCTCTAGAATGGCCGAAAAGAAGCAAACAAGCAAATGAAAATATATATTTACAATGCATAAAAGAAGTTTCAAATGCATCTGAAATAAACATGAAATATATATCAATAAACACTTATACAAATAGGTATCCAAATAAGGAGAATAATAATATGAATAGATTTAAAAACAAACGTAAAACATAAAAAAGCAAAAACACAAATAATTTTGACTGGGAAACATTTATTACATATTCATATTAAATATCTGTTGAGATATTGAACTCAGCAAAACTAATAGTGACATGAAAACCCAACAAAAAACAAATTTTAAGTTGAAAGAAAGAAGAGCCATGAAATTTAAATAACTGCAAAACTGAGAGCTACAAATACCTGAAAAATATAGTGATATAGAAAAATAATCATTATTACTATGATATTAGAAATCTATGGTATTAAAAGCCAAAATAAATACACCAGACAATCAGCTAAAAAGAAAATAAAACATACATGAAATAAAATAGTTTGTAAAGGGTGGAAGAGCTTAAACTGTAAACTAAAAGAAGATAGTAAATTAATAGAAAAAGCAACAAAACTCTTCATAGAGTTGAAATTATTATCTCGATGGTGAAGACAGTTCCTTAGTAATGCTGAATGACTTTGGGCTAATCATATTTTCTCAGGCCAACTCATCTCACAGGTTGTTGTGAGAAAATAGGTGGAAGAAGTATTGGATATGTTTGATGCCCTGAGGTAGGATAAATCATCCTCACCACCACTACCAATTCTTGTATACAGCTGTAAGAATCAATAAGAAAAAAGGAAAATAACCAGCATTCTATAATTCTTTTATCTCAAAAGTGATTAGAATAATCAAGTCCACGATCTGGTGATCCAAAGATATTCCTAATTGGTAAAATTCAATGTGATAAGTGACAAAAGTGAAAAAAAGTTAACTAGATATGAGTGATAGTATTAATCATACTAAATGAAATAAAAATATAATATATTGGTTTGTAATGAATTCCCAACTTTTTGAAATTATTTAAGATTAATTTCAAACTAGTATTTATGCTGGCATCCTGGGAAACTTGCTAACCTGTTTGTTGTTTAAATTTCTTGCCCCAGTTTTTCCCTACTCTTATTGGGAATTTTTTTTTGTATCATTGGCAGAACATAGAATCAGCTGGCAGAAACTGCTTCAAACAGACAATAATGGTTTTTACCAGCAAAAGTGACTTACAGTTTATATTTATTCTGTGCAGATGGCACATTTTAAAATTAGGATTAAACTCCAGGCATCTGGATATTATTTTTAGGAGTTTTTTTGTGATTAATGTGTATCAACAGAACTTGTACAGCACTCAGCTGTCATTTTTGTCCCATTTCTTCCTTGTCATAATGTTTACTGCTTTTGTGTTTTTGTCTGTGTGTTTCTTTTCTTTTTTCATTTGGTAATACAAAAGTTCCCCTTCCCATCACTTTATTATTGTTTAAAATTCCCTCCCTGAACTCTAGAACAGTAAAGAGAAGAAATAAAAGAGAATAAAAAGGCAAGAAGCCATTCAATAAAATATAGTTTCTTGGAATGGAGTTTCCTAAAAATTCACAACTTAAAATATATTTCTCTGTTCCTTTCATGAGTCAAAGATACTTTGGATATGAAGAGTACTTGGGTGGGTACCAACATAGAATCTGAGAGCTAAAGGCAAGTCTAAGAATTACATTTTTAAAAAGGAGATATATTGTAGTCACTGGTGTTGACTCTAGTTAATTCTACTCTTTTTTTACTTACAAAAAATGCCATAATTATGACATAACATGCGAGAAATTGATTACACATCATTATGTTTTAATTCAGGAAGGAAATTTTGAAAATTATCTTATATAAATATAATCTTCCATTTAATATATAAGAAATTGGGCCAACGAAGTTGATACATGAATGTATATACCAGTTACATATTTTAATGTAACTGATATATAATGAATTCTGAATCTAATGAGATAGTGAAAATCAGTTTATGATTTGCAGCTGAAAAAATATGCACAAAATAGATACTAGGGGAAAGCACATGCAATAATGCATTTCCATATAGAAAAATAATGTCAAAAATACATACAGTAGGAAAAGAACAAATATTCATCCATTTCAAAGGAAAATGCTTGAAAATGCATACGAATGTTTAGTATAGTTTATTTAGCAAGTAAAAAATAGAATGCATACATTAGAAATACACACAGAAGCAATAATCCTATCCACCAGATACCTTAAGTAGGAGAGATTTTTTTTAGTTCAGGCATCTTAAACATCCATTGTTGAATGATTATTACAGCATGAAGAATCTAGCAATTCTTTCTTTGTAAAATTGTTACCTTGATCCAAACATATACAATATACATTACTTTCCCAATTTCCCCATCCCTATCCATTTATCTTGAATTAGATTTATGCAGGTCATCCAAATCTACACACTAAGGTGTTTCTAGAAATCTGGTGAAAATAAAATTATTTATTTCAAAAACAAATCCTAATATGTTAGCCTACTTACCATTATGTTACTTTTAGTTTGCTTCAAGCTTTCGTTGGGAGCATACTAAGAACTTTGATTCTTGCATATGGATGGATTAGTGTGGTCTATGATTTTACCCTATTTCTAGCTGAAAACCAACTGTCCTCAAACTGATACCATACAGATATTTTTCACTACAATTCATCAGAATCATGCTGATAGGGACTATTGAAAGTTATTGTACAGCAAACATTGGAAAGGATCAACCCAAGAAATGCTTAGACATTAACAATTATATGCCAACATACATAATTACTTTTCATTTTATAGTATCCATATAGTCTTTGTATATTTAACCATGTCATTGTCATGTTTTTAATTTTAATTTTCTATCTGTTCTCTTTTAAAATATTGTTAGTTGTGTATATATTCTTTGTATGGAAAGAGATGCAACAAAGAAGCAAACAAGTTAATATATTAAAAAATATATTGTAAGTTTTGAGTTCCTTTACATCAAGATTTTCTTGTACCTTGGTGAGGGCAGATATGGGCAGAGTCCAGGGCAGATGTAAAGAACCTTTTAGTTACATTGTTACAATAAATCCACCTTTCCCAAAATGTCATTATATTGTTTTCATCGTTTAACTGTGTTCATTTTGATGTTTGAATTGTTGGAGGAAGTGTACCATAAGAATACATTAAAGAGAGATGGGATGCAAACCTGTCTGATTTATATAATTGCATTGCTATTAGACAACGCATTTCTTTCAAATTCCAATCAATGAATCTTCTTTTTCCTCTAATCCCTTGAAGCATTTATCTGAATGTACAGAAAGCTCAAAGTGGAGTTGGAAATGGATTATTTATGTAGTCAGCTTCTGTCTCTTTCTAACTTCTGTGCATTTGGGTGGTCTGACCAGAGAGGAATTCTATGTGTGGGACACAAATCAAGCAGGAACCTAGAGAGAAGCTAAGGCCAGTTCTTCCCTCATTTTGAGCTAAGCAGAGTTCAATAATGGCAACAGAGTTAAATAATTTGAATTTTTATTTCTCTGTATACTGTATAACCTAAAACCATCTGACTAGAGAACAACTGGAATCCTAAGGTACAGATAGCAGATATTATATTTTTGTCATTACTAAGTTTCTAATACAACCAATTCACCATGTCTACATATGTGCTGGGAAATTTGCTATTAGCATCAACAGATGCTAACAGTAAAAGCAGTTTTGGTGGATTTTGTTTAGTGCTGTCTTAAAGGCATATGGTAAAAATGTGTTCTGACATTACAGTTCTGATTTATCTCTAGAATCAGTGTTGATAAAAAAAAGAAAGTAAAACTAAAACATAATATAAAATCATATCTGCTTTTGCTTTTATGTAAGAACAAACAACAGTTAGGTTTAAATCATATATATCTCCTGGAAATGGAATAGTGGAAACAAGTTCAAGGTCAAAATGTAATGGAACAACTTGTCACTTATTCCTTTAAGGAACATATTTTACAGTTATTAATACCTATGAAACCTGACCAAGCACAATATTCTGCAGTGATTCCAGTAACAAATGCCACAAACCAGCAACATTTGATGAATTGAGAACAAGGCTTAAGAAAACTCTAAGCAATTAACATTCCTCTGTGTGGAGGAAAGGAGGGAAGAGGGAATGAAGTAGTGGGGGAAAAGACTAGCTTCAGCATCCACACAGTAAAAAAATAATTGGCTTTAAAGTTTCTATTTTCTCTGGTTAGTTTCCTAGTTATAAGGATATCTAGACAAACCATCATTGATTTGATGGTTTCTATTTCTTGTGTGTGAGGTCCAAGCCTGTGTTATGCTTTAAGAATGTTGCATCAATGTGAAGACCATTTATACTGAGTCTGCGGGACATGTATGATTCATAATAGTTTGGAAAATACATTTTTGTTTTGTTATGTCCTAGTGATACTCAATGTAATTAATTCCTTTACAAGATATATCTCTTAATCTTCAGATGATTAATACCTTAAGGGAAAAATGTTGAATAACTACATTCTGTGAACATGGAAAGGTTTAAACTCAGAGTGAGTACAAAGTATATTTAAGTTTTAAATATTTTAACAGGAACAACAGAAAAAATCAGAAGGACAAATTGCAGAAGAGTTGAAATTCCAGCAATAAAATTGCCTCCTACATAATATATACATGCATTTTTCTTTTAATACACTTTTTCTCTATATATAAACTAGTGTTGCTTTCCAAACTCACATATTGTTTTTTTTTCCTTTAACAGCTCTTAATCTTTATTTTTGGAAGTAAGTTTGATACATTGTTATATTTTTCTGCTGTATAGACACCATTTCAGTTTCTTTCAGATGGAGCATTCCAATATTCTGTAGCAGTCAAACTAGTTTTTTCAAGGAAGAGATGAGAAAAAAAAATAAATTCACAATATATTATTTTTATTTTAAATGCAAGAAGTACACATAAACATATTTGTCATAGATCTATGATATATGTCATATATCATATGACATATGATATATATGTCAAATATATATATATATATATATTTAACCAGTCAAAAAGGATAAATAATAATTAAAATATTATTTGTTTGTCCTTTACCCTAGTCTTTGTCTATGGAAAATCAACAGTTAATAGCTTGCATCATTGTTTACTAATAGGCCTTATCATTTCTGTCACCATGAATAAAAGATATATTTTTAAGTGTCTTATGTATGAAGGGAAAATATTATTCAGGAATAACATGTCTAAAAATGGAAGCTCTTGCCTGTATTAAAAAAGAAATATGTATAAAATAATTTTGCATGCTGATTTCATGTTCCTGTAGACTAATCGATAACACTACTGTTCAATGAACTTTGATATTTTTCCCAGGCTGCCATATTCACTAGTTTCAAAAAAGCTGTCATTTATAACTGTTATGCAGGAGGTCTAGGGAGCTAATGCTTAGATGGCCCTAATGCCTCTCTTCCTTCCAAATAAAAAATACAATCTTCGTAATAGTAGGAGGTGGCACTATCAGTTGAAGTTGTCTAATGGTCTAGCTGTTAAGATGCTGAGCTTGCTGACTGGAAGGTCAGCAATTCAAATTTGAGACCCAAATGCATCATAATGGGGCAAGCTCCTATTATTTACCCAGCTTCTGCCAACCTAGCAGTTCGAAAGCATGTTAAAATGAAAATAGATAAATAGGTACTGCTAAGTACTAAATTGGTAGGAAGATAGCAGCATTCCATATGCCTCAGCATATAGTCATGTCAGCCACATGACCACAGAAGCGTCTTTGGATAACACTGTAAACTGGAGATGAGCACCACTCCTTAGAGTCAACCACGACTGGACAGGAGAAGCCTTTACCTTTACCTTAGGGGCATTATGTACCCTAGATCTGGCACTTCCATTATGGATATGGCAATTGTTAACCAATATGATAAATCATAAATCCATAAACCATTGTGGATGAATATACTGCATAAATACAGATAACCAATAGATGGCAGCAAAGTGTTGGGCCTTTTATTCTTTCTACTCAATAGAAGTAGAACTTTGAATGGACTTTCTATATCAGCATATTCTGCAATAAAGCAACCCAAATTAATATTCATTTAGTTCCTAATAATATATAGTATTTCAAGCCAAACAAGCAGGTTGTACACATAGAATACACTGCAACCTTGGATTGCAAGCATAATTCGTTCTGGAAAAGTGCATGTAATCCAATACGCTCGTACAGCAAAGTGAATTTTCCCATAGGAAATAATGTAAAGTCGGATGATCTGTTCCAAACACCCAAAAATATTCATACAATAAACATTTTCAATAATATTTTATGTATAAATTGTCCCTAATATCTGAAACAGATAACAATGATTAATACACAATATAAAGTAAAAATGAAACAAATTAAACAGCATTTTAACTTTGAAAAGTGTCCTGGCTGGTGTGAGGGAGATGAGAGAGAGGAGAGGAAGAGGGTTATTGCTTGGAAGGAGAATCTCCTTCCATGAGAACGTCTAGAACTTGAATCTCGTGTGTTCTTTCTCTTGAATGACTTTCACTACTGGTTTCACTTAATTTATGTTTTTTGGATTCACTATCATCTTTTGTCTCACTGGAATGTCTTTCCTTTGTTCATATTTGACAAGGAACCTATCCAATGACACTTGCTTTTGCCTCCATTTGATTTTGTGGAAATGTGACATTGCATTTTTATTAAACAGATTTGTCATTCACACTGCTACAGCCTTATTTGGATGGTGCTTTCTGCAAAATTTTCACTGTTTCCCATATTTTCCACACTCCCTACTCTCATTTAAAGTGAGGGGTCTCTTCAACTGTTCTGCCTTCTCAGATGAGGTCTCCTCCACAACCTCTTGCTGTTGCTCGAGATTCAGATCCATCAGTTTGTCTGTAGTCAGCTCTTGACTATGTTCCTCCACCAGTTATTGAATGTCATTCACATCCACCTCCAGTCCCATGCTTTTTCCCACAGACATTATTCCTTTTTGGGAGCAAACCCCTCAAAGTCATTTTCAAGAATGCAGTCAGCCCACAGTTTTCTCCAAGCAGAATTGAGGGTTCTCTTGGTGACCCCCTCCCAGGCTTTATCGATGATCTTGAGACAGCCCACAATATTGAAATGATCCTTCCAAAACTCTCAGAGGGTAAGTGTAGTTCCTTTGGTCACCTTGAAGCATTGCTGAAATAGTGCTTTTGTGTAAAGCTTTTTAAAGTTCGAGATGACCTGCTGATCCATGGGCTGGAGTAGGGAGTGGTGTTGGGAGGAAGGAACATGACCCTAATAAACTTGTATTCTTCCAATAAGTCATCCTCAAGGCCTGGAGGATGGGCAAGAGCATTGTCCTACAATGGCAGGACATTGGCAGATTCCTTTCTAAGAGATATTGCTTAACTGTAAGACTGAAGGCTGTGGTGAACCATTCAACTAACAAGATATGAGTGACCCAAGCCTTGCTGTTGGACCTCCACATCACAGTTAACTGGCTCTTCTGCACCTTACATTTCTTGAAGACTCATGGATTCTTGGAATGATACACAAGCAGGGGTTTTATCTTCAAATCCCCATTTGCATCAGCACAGAGGGTGAGACGGTCTTTCATGGGCTTGTGACTGGGCATTGAAGTCTCTTCTGCTATAATGTAGGTCCTCTTTGGCATATTTTTCCAGATGAGGCCCATCTCATCACAGTTAAAAACTTGCTGTGGCAGGTAACCCTCAGAAATCACAAGATTTCCAAACTCTGCAACAAACACCTCTGCTGTCTTAGCATCTGAGCTCGCTGCCTCTCCATATCTCAGAATCCTATGGATGCCACTTCTCCTCTAAAAATTATTGAACATTCCCTGGCTCGCCTTGAAAGCTGGTTCTTCTGTCTATGTACATGGCGACTTGCTTATAAGATCGGTGTACAATGCCTATGCCTTCTCGCAGATAATGTTCTCAATCATGGTATCACCTGCTAATTGCTTCTTGTTTATCCACACAAGAAGTAACTTTTCTACGTCTTCAGGACATGTGGCTGTTGCTTTGTTATTCTCGTGACTCCTTTTGCTGCATCTAGCCCCTTTATTCTTTCTTTTTCAAAATAGTGCAAATTGTCGACGTACACCTGCTATAAAATCTTGCAAGGTCAGCCACATGCACACCTCGTTCATGCTTCTCGATGATTTCATTTTTAACTTCTACTGTAATCATCTCCTTATTGCCTTTTCACACTTTTTCTTCATGGGGCTTTACGCACGCACACATAGTCACAATACATGTAAACACATAATAGCGTAAAATACATGTAATAGCATAAACAATACACTCGGGCAGATGCTGCCTATATGAGAAATACACACTGACTGAGGACGAGTAGTTCTATGAGATTTCCCATGAGAGCTGATCACGCAATGCTCATGTTGCAAGTTAACCAAGTTAAATGTTATTAAAAGTTTTTGTTCATCTTGCAAAGCACTCATAAAGCATGTTACTCATAATTCAGGGTTCCACTGTATAAGGCTTTTTTGCAGGGAGTGCCTTCAAGAAAGTCTTGATTCCTGGTGAATAAGTTTGCTGCATTGTTTTTGGCAGCAATTTTAGGGGGAGCAGTTCGTTTGTATACATTTTCTTCTTCTTTCTTGTTCAGTCACACAGTCATGTTGTCTCTTCGCAACCCGATGGACTGCAGCATGCCAGGCCACTCTGTCCTGCATTGCCTCCCAGAGTCCACCCAAACCCATGCCCATCACATGTACAACCTAACCATCTCATCCTCTGTCCTTCCTTTCTCCTTTATTATGTTAAATGTAATCATACCTGTACTTTAGCGAAGGTTTAATAAGTAGCTGCCAATGTTTTCTTATAAACATTATTTTTGTTGTTGTTCAGTCGCGCAGTCATGTCCAACTCTTCGCGACCCCATGGACTGCATTACGCCAGGCTCCCTGTATTGCACTGCCTCCCAGAGTATTCCCAAGCTCACACCCATCACACTGACTATGCTATCTATCCATCTCATCCTCTGCCGTCCCCTTCTCCTCT
>JANHZU010003801.1:42002-53089 GCA_032468055.1 Acrochordus granulatus
AACAGAATCGAATTGCTCCCAGATTACTGGGCAAGACTCCTCCCTCGGCATCTCCACTGGCTCTACCTCGCAACCAGTGTCCAACTGGGACCGAATCTGAGTGACTTTATCTGACAGGTGCTCTGCAAATTCTTCCGCATGGCCCTGAAGAAGGACCGTCAGCTCCCCCCTACCTAGAAGGGAGTGGGTGACCCTAAACAGAGCTGACGGGTGGCACTCTGCAGATGCAATAAGGGCAGAGAAATAATCCCGTTTCGCTGCCCTGATCCACCACAAAATAGACTTCAATAGCAGCTCTAAATTGTGTCCGATTGGATTCTTCTCTCGTCTTCCGCCAGCAGCGCTCCAGGCATCTCTTCACCCTTTTCAGCCCCTGCAACTCTTCCGTGAACCACGGAGAGTGCCGAGTGAGCTGAGTGGAGAGAGGCCGCATTGGCGTGATCCTGTCCAAAGCCTCGGCCACCTTCTGATTCCAAGATGCAACCAGGGCTTCAATAGGATCATGCAGCAATACCCTTGGGACATCCCCCAGCTCTCTCTGAAACCCCTCTGGGTTCATCAGGCGCTGAGGGCAAATCACTTGTGTGGGTTTTGCCTCCCTGCAGAGGGGGGTGGCATAAGAGAATCTCAAAGACACAAGGGCATGATCAGACCATGACAAGGGGGACAATAAGAGTTGTAATTCACATTGAATTGAAGAAAATCATGTCCAGAGTGTGGCCATGTCTCAAGTGGGGCTCTCAATCTGGGAGAGGCCCATGGCTGTCATGGAAGCCATGAACTACTGAGCCAAACCTGAAGCCAAACCCAGGGAGGGCAGGTTAAAATCCCCCAGGACCATCAGCCTGGGGAAGTCCACTGCTAGCCCTGAGATAGCCTCAGTCAGCTCAGGCAGGGAGGATGCTACGCAGCAGGGAGGCTGGTACGGTAGCAACAGTCCCAACTGACCCTGAGAGCCAAGTCTCAAGAACAGGGTCTCACAACTGGAGACTTGTGGAGCAAGGCCCCTGGGGGCAAACAGCAATTCTCAGATGACCACTGCCACCCCACCGCCCCTGTCCTGGGGTCTGGGCTGGTGCCAAACCTTGAACCCGGCTGGACACACCTCCGAGAGGGCAACTCCCCCCCTCAGGAGCCAGCCAGGTCTCGGTGATGCATGCCAGGTCAGCCAGCTCCTCGATGATGTCTCTAATCAGAGGAGCTTTGTTGTTAACTGACCTGGCATTCAGCAGCCAGACCCCAGGGCTGCCAAGGGCTGCTGGCCAGGGTCTGGGTGTGAGTGAGGAGGGCCAGAACACTCCACTGATATTAACCACTGGGGGCGTCTTCTCCTGTAACGGCCTGCCCTCCCACTCCCGTAACACCCCTTACCCATATCCACTTTCCAGCCTTGAGTCAGAGAAAGTATATCAAATGAATGCATGTGACAAGGTTGGGATGCGTATCTCTACAGTCAATTACGAAACTGAAGGTAGCACATCATAGCAGTGTTAATAAATGAATTTGTGCCAAAGTGACATGAAAGGCTATTGTTTTTCCCTAATCTTTTGGTGATCGTTGAAAATTGAAATTCTCAGATGAATATGAACAAAAAGAATTGACTGGATACAGTACTACCATGTGCTAAGTTTGATAAATCCAGTGACCTGCAGAAAGTCTCATTGTGTAAGTGATGCCAAATACAGTATGCGTAAGCAATATGGGTTATGGTTTCTTTTATTTCTTTGTCCTTTTATTTTGTTTTTCTGGTATTTAATCAAACAATCAAGGGCTCAACTCATAAGCACTGAATGGAACTGTCTGAATATAGAATTGTTAGAATGTTCTTGTGGATTTGCATTAATACATGTACTTCAGGACTGTAAATTTGGGTTTTTTTATCCTTTGGTTCCAGGCAATTTACTAGGCTTATCAAAAAAAAATTAGTGGCTATGTTTTCTTCTAAGAATCTCTCTCAATAGATATAATTAACAAATAAACCTCTGCATCTCATTACATCTATTTTTTCAGTCTCTCTTGACCAGATGATAATGATATTTGTTCATTCTGTATTCACTATACAGAACAGTATATAATATAATGTATTCTATAGTATAGTACTTTATATAGTACAGTACATTCACTACTTCAGTAGTGAATATATAGTATAGTATATGTTATAATTTAGTATATTCACTACATTCAATTCATCTCTAAAGCAAGAAATTCTACAGAATTTTGAAAAATCATGATTTTATTTCAAAGGGAAGGCATTTCCTATTAAATTCTTAAGTCACATCATATACTCCTTGAAATTCCTTTCAAGTTATTTTTAATATTTTAAAATATTTAATAATATTAAATATTTAAATTAAAAGCATCTAAAGTTAGTTGATAAGTTGAGTCAGTTTGTTTACTATAATGTCTCTGAAATAAAGAGGTTCCTACTGTAACATACAGTTTGACTTTGGTTGGGTGTTTTGTCAGAGAAAAGAAGTAGAAGCAAACATTAAGCATATCCTTCTGCCTGTCCTTGTATGAATAATTAAAATAAGCCAACATATCACAGGCTATAAATAAAACAACAACAATATATGTGATCTGTTAGACACAAAAAAATGTGCCATTAAAATAAGCTATTCTCACTCTTGGAAGGAAAAATATTCTGGAATCCCTTTGGCTAATTATATATGTGATCTGTGAGACACAAGAAAATGGGCCATTAAAATAAGCTATTCTCACTCTTGGAAGAAAAATATTCTGGAATCCCTTTGGCTAATTATTTTTTGTGTGAATATTTTTGATGCTATAAAATGCTGACATTTGCCACTTTGCTAATATCACGTGCCATTACATTTTTCCAATGAAAAAGAAGACAGTGCACTTTCTTTAGGGAGTAAGAATACTGAATGGTATTATTGATAGACATTTCTGCTTTATTTCCATATTAATCTAGAAATATGTATGTGGGAAAATCTTTCCAACATATACATATATAGGGTGAAATCATTTCAGGCATCTCTGGACTCTCAGTTATTCCCAGGAACACAGTTAAAGACATTAAATATTTGTATTGGCCAAGAACTAGCAAAGGTGACCAGGAGACTTCTGTGTCAGTTTTTGAAAAAAACAGATATTTGAATAGATATAAAACTAAAATCCAGTTTTAATTTATTTTTACGAACTCAATATGTATAGATATATGTTATGATACAGACATTCATTAAATATTTATGGATATATAAATATACATGAATACACCATGGAACTTGACAAGGTGAGCCTTAGAATAGACATTTCTGAGTTAGAGGGACCACTGGGTGTTTGACATGTTCACACACTCTTATAGTTTCATGGGTTTGATTTTGGGTTTTTATACTAAGTGTGAAGAACTGGGAGGTGAGGTTGAATTCATTTTTAAAACAAATTATGATTCCAAATGCATGATAATTATTCACATTATCCAGTGGGGATCAGGAATGGTGTACATGTTCCCAACGCTTACCTTCTGTTTCTTTTTTCCTCTCTTTATTGGCTTGAGATGAAATTATAGTGGTTGCAATTATGCTGAGATAGAAAGGAGAAGGAATCTTGGTTCATATTGTTGTTTTCTTAATGCATCCCTTACCCAATCTTCATCTTATTATCATTTAATTCTGACTGAATTAAATTCTGCAGAATTCTCTTTTCCAGTGTTGGAGAAGAAGGTTGGGTTGTAGAGACAGAAGGTCCTCATTGAAGCACCATTGTTTCTTTCTCTCAATTTTATTGATGTCAGACTGTAAACCTTGTGATTTGTCCAAACGTATTTCTTTACTGTTTCTTACCCATAGACAGAATCTTGCCAAGGTAAACCAGACTAACAGCTAAATAAAGCATATATGCTGGGAACTGTTAGAGAGAAACCTTCTTCACCCTCTTTCTTGTACAGACTAACTGAACTGAGTTGTCTCTTGTTCCTCTAGAATTCACTCCCTCCCTCCTGGAAATCTGGTCTACATTCTATCACATTAGATTTGATCAGCTGATGGACAGTGCCCAAGTCAAATAGAATTCAATCACTCATTTGGGAAGTTTTGCTGTTTCGCTTTAGTTCAGAGCTTTGCTTAACCTTGAACCAAGCCCACCTTTTTTTAATGATACTCTGATGGGGGAAAGGAAATGTATCCTGTCTGTAAAGGAAATGTAAGTAGTTTGCAGGTATAAAGGAGGAAGATTCACAGGCAATGCCTTCCCTTGTTCACCTATATACTTCCCTGTATATGCACTCTCTTACGGAATCTTAATACTACATAATAATGTCTTTAAAAACTTGTAATTATTAAACTCACTGGCAAGACTTCAGTAGAATTCCCTGAATTTGCAATTTAGAACCACCTGTCTAGGCTTTAGACTTGTACTCAGTATTGGGCTCTTCAATATAGAGCATAGCATATCTAGATAGGAATCTTTACTAAAAGTAGGGAGAAAACTTATAGAGGTTATCTTTGATTTATGACAATTTATTTAATGATGATTCAGAGTTACACAGCACTGAAAAAGTGATTTATGATCTCCCTTCAGAGTAACAACCATTGTACCTTACCTGCAGTCATGTGATCACAATTTGGGCACTTGGCAACTTGCTTGCATTTGTGACCAACTGCAGTGTCCTGAAGTCACATGATTACAATTTGCGATCTTCCCAGCTGACTTCCAACAAGCAAAGTCAATGGGGGAAGCCAGATCTGCTTAACAACATGTTCATTTAACAACCATGGTGATTCACTTAACTGTGGTAAAAAATAGATGTAAATTGGGTCTGGTCACGTGATGATTCACCATATCATTTAGCGACCAACATTCCTTCCCAATTGTGGTCATAAGTCAAAGACCACCTGTACATGTTTCCATTTTGTCAATCTGAAAATTGATTCTCTTTTTATAGCCATTGTAGTTCAAATCCAATGCTTCTTTCTTCCATCCTTCCAATGTCTGGAAGTTGAGTCATGGCAACTGGACTTGTTTTCTTGTTGGTTAGAAATGTTTTGCTTTCAGAAGCTGCTTGGATAAGCAGCAAAACATTTCTAACCAACAAGAAAAGAAGTCCAGTTCCATGATTCAACCTTCAGAGAATTCTACTTGATAACTGAGAACTTTTGTCAACGCATTCTTCCCACGGTTTAATGAACCTTTTGTCTTCCACTTCTCAGTCTTGAAGTTGGGTTGAGGTTGTTGGTCAACATAACCAATATCTTTGCTCTGAGAAATTCTGGCTCACAATTAATTTCCACACAAATATTTATGCATACATTTTAATTATACTTGAAGTGAAAGCTGCTTTAAACATCTTCTTGGAAGAAATAAATTTTAATATATATTATATAATTTGCATACATTGGCAAAGAGAACTTCTTTTCCTACATTTTGTTCACAGTGATACAACCTACAGTTAAATGCAAGCCTTCTCATAACTCCTATTAGGGTGTTGACTGACAGGCTTTTCTTCCAGTGTGTTTAAGATTGTAGCTTGTGTGCCCAGTGAATCAAATAAAAATCTTTGGATGTATTAGGTGGTTTGCATGTTATAGCTTGTGATGCCTGGATGATGATTTAGAGTTATATCATAATTTCTGCAGTTATAAGATGAATGGTTGTTGCCCTATAAACTGCCTGAATATCTCATTCTTTGGTAGAAGAATGAGGTATGATATCATGATAAATTTAAATAGTAAATCAGTGGCTATTTTGGGGTAAAAAGATTCTGCAGTTACAATATTTGTAATGGCTGCCTTACTATGTTTCAATATTTTCACATTTTGTAAATGTTATTGATATTATTTTTTTTACTTCCAATATTCAGTCGAACAAGAAAAAAGGGTACGATCCTGGAACAATATGTTTTAACATTCAGATATGGTTTTCATATATTACTATATTTATCAAAACAAGAGCTGCAATTAAGATAACTTATATTATTTTTTCCCGATTCATTAAGAATATAATTCATTCCTCTGTGAAGCTAGTGTTAAAATTTTAGAAGTAACCTTGTTAAGAAGCATAGTGGACCATAATTTCTCAGTAGGCTTCAGAAGAAAAAAATATAACTCTAGATCCGTTCTCCCAAATGTCTGTCCTTGAAATGCCGTCTGTGCAGGCTTGGAAAGGTAGGGTATACAGCTGCACCCAGATGGGAAAATTTGATAAAAAAGAATGATTACTATTTCTGGAAAGGAAAACAAACTGCTACTGCCTGCTATTGTTTACTTTGCTATGGCATGTCAGATGTGGAGGGATAGAATGAAGAGTTATGGTTTAGAACTGTACTGCTACCTATCTATGTTTATAAGGACTGCTTGAATATTGATCTGAATATGCTCTGTAATTCCTTTAATATATAACTGACTGATACCTTAAACATTTTAGGCCTGTGTAGAAATAGTAAAGTATATTTTTAATAACATCAATCATGGGGTGGGAGGAATACCTGCTTGGACATTGGCCAGTTCAGGGTTCAGCATTAAGGTGACCTACATTCAGCTTCTTGGGTTAAAAATCTGGATAAATGGAAAAACTCTTCCATTCTCTCCTTCCACTGATAGTACTGTTGAGTTTCTAATGGTCCTGAATGCCTCATGCAAAAATTGCATCATTGCCAAGCCATGGATTATATCCATATTTAGGATGTGGAAACTGCAGTTGTGGTTGACAGAAGTTATAATAAAATATAATTGGATCCAAATATAATTGGATCTCCACATCCCACATATGGCCGAATTGATGTAAGCTGACAAATTTAGGGGAGCTTAATTTTTAGAAAAAATGGCTCTATTTTGAGTAAGGTCTATGAATTTGTAAATATTGGATATGAAGGACTAGCAAGTTGGAACAAACAGTCCATTCATGTGCTGCCTAACTAACCACTGTTGGAAGCAGGTTCTGTGTATCCCTTTAGTTTGATCCAGAAAGTTGAACATAGAGGAAAAATCTTGAATAATAACTGGACTTTAGGGGAAAAAATACAATAAACTCGTATTATTAATTCATATTGAGGTTGTTCACCCAACAGTTTTCTTCTTCTGTGTTGCTAGGCAACCTTGACTTGGCCATTTCCGACAATGAATACCAACTGTTGTTTTGCTTGATTCTTCCTGTGTCACCTCCTTAACTGGAAAAATCAGTCTGTGGCATAATGTCAGATGCTCTTTTTTACAAAGCAGGATTTGCCAGGAAACTTAACTTGTTTTTTTGTTAATTTTTTTAGTCATTTAGACAGTGACAACTTTTAAAATCAGCACTCGGACTCTATGTGTGTGTGCCTATGTTATGTGTGTGTGCAAAAGCTAAATTTAGTACATAAATGTGCAGACAGATGTTGTAAGTCTGCTTGATGGGTGAGTAGAGAACTTGAACTTGCTGATTAAACATTCGTTTTCTTTTGAAATGCCTCTGCATGGCATTCATGTTTTAGGTGGGCCCAGGACTATATCCAATTCTTACCAATGTGGATTTATCCATCCCAGACTGAGAGAGACATCATCTGACAATAATCCATTTCCGTATATATATGTGGCAGAGGAATAAACACATCTTTAAACTGATCTGAATATGTTCTCTTAATTCTAGGATGTATAACCTGCTGCTCCCAAAGTAATTATGAAGAGTAATAGTCAAAAGATTTGGTGGTCTTTCTGCAAGTCTTAACAGAGTTTTGATTTTGGAAAATATACCTGAAATCCAAGAAAAAGCAAAAATCTGGGGCTGCTCATTTGCCTTCTTGTTTCTCCTGTTTCGATTTTCTACTGCTTCCCATATGCTAAATGTAATCACAAATATCTCAACAGTTGCTCATTCTTGACTTTGTCACATGTCAAGATACTATGCTCACACTTCTGATGAGGATTCATGATAAACTAGATATCCCTGGGGACAGCACTGCAGCAGAGATCAGCAGCCAGACAGTGAATTCTGGCTTGTGAAATCTCTCTAGAAAAAGGAGAGGTGAGATTACCCAGTTATACTCTGGACAGCTGTTTCTCATGAGCACGCTGAAGGAACTGAGGTTTTTGTGATCAACTTGTGAGTCAAAGGGCTGGAAGTTGAGGGATTTCAACAAAACTTACCACTGTAATGTAGCCTATGTAGACATATGGTTTGCCGAGTTTTATTTCTTAACCACTTTTGCAAATTGCTTTTTAAGTGCTTTTTAGATATTAAGAACCTTTTCAACAACAGAGATTTAGAGCATGGAGTGAGTCTTTCAATTCTTAGCAAAAGAAGTTTTAAATACAAAGTTTAAACATTTAAAAAATATTTTCTGGGAGGGAATAAATAGCAAAAGAGTGATTAGAACATAGATTTTGGAAAGTTATGAATAGATTAAGGGTCCACATGGATTTGAAATAAGATTTTGGAATTAATTATAAGAATCCTTCCCATGGAAAATGTTTGAATTCTTAAAAAAATGATAGGATGGAACTTGGAAATCTGGAAACTAGAAGGAAACAGAAGAAACTAATTTATTACAATTAAAGGAGAGAAATATTAATATTTATTTATTAATACAAATAGAGCAAAATATGTTAACAGTGGATATATTGAAACTTTTTGTGAACAATGGGCCCAGAAGATAATTTTGAAAGTATCTGCCATTATAGATAGAATGTATTTAAAATATATTATGAAAGAGGAACAGGTTTTACCAGATGAGACTGAGACTGATTTCAAAGTAGATTTAAAATGATAGAATGATATGGAAAAAAAAACTACACTGGATGAAAAATGAAACTGCTGATGTCTTTATAATTAAAAGGGATATATAAAGAACAAACCAAATGAGTGACCTGGATAACTTTCATATATTGATTTACAAAAGAGACTTTAACTTTTGAAGGATTTTGTGAGAAGAAAAAATGAAACAATATCAAGTTCTAAGACAGTATTTGAAAGGATTAAAGGCTAAGATTGGAAAAAGGAAAAGAATATAAAGTTGATTTATTTGATCAAGTTAAAATAGATATGTTCTTATCTCAGATAACCTTTAATGGATTTTTGCTGATTGAGATTTACTGATTTGTTTACAGATAAGATGTGAGATATAGGAAGAAGAGATCATTTGTTGTATTTTCAGGGAAAATTATAAATTATTAAAATTGTTTACACTAGTTGTGATGAAGAGGGAGGCCATTTCTTTATATTTTTCTTTATTTTTTATTTTTTCTTTTCTGCACAGTCTATTTTTCCATTTTATTCATTATTGGTATTAATATTAGTGGTATTCTTTAATCATAGTTTTGTTTAATTGAATTGTAATGAATTTGGGGGCTTCTAATTCATTTTTTTTCTGTTGCACATTGAGGCTTCAATTCAGTTTTTGACAAAGTGTCCATTGTTATTAAATAATCTTAGTAGTGGTAGAGAGCCAGTTATTAAATAGTTTCATTAGTAGTGGTAGAGAGCCAGTTTAGTCTAGTGGTTAAAGTACCAGGCTAACAGAAGACTCTGAATTCTAGTCCTGCCTCAATCATAAAACCTGCTGGTGACTTGGGCCAGTCACTTTCCCTCAGCCCCAGGAAGCAGACAAGGACAAGCCATTTCTGAAAATGTTGCCAGGAAGGCATCCAGAGTTCGGTTTTATGATGGGAGTCCATATAAATATTCTAAGTAAATAAACATTGATCCAGACAAAAATGAAGACTGATTGAGGACATACACTCAGTAATGGTGGTGGTGATATATTGATTTATATCCCAACTTTCTCCCCATCTGACACTCCACAGTGCTAACAAACACATACACTTCAAATGTCAAAACAATTGAAATTATTGTAAGCATTATATACTAACATGCATTCATCTCATTCTGACAGCTCTGGGAAGTATTCTAGATCAAGGAAAGCAATATAGAAGGAATATGTGTGTGTGTTTGTATGTATATGTATACACACACAAATAAGCTGGGCTTCTCAACTGGAAGGTTGGCAGCCTGAGCTTGAGACCCAAGTGCTGCCAACAGGTTGAGCTTCTATTGTCTGCCCCACCTCCTGTCAATCCAGCAGTTTGAAAGCCTGTAAAATTGCAAGTAGATAAATAGGTACATCTTAATGGGAAGGTAACAGCATCCATGCACCTCGGGTAATAGTCATGCCAACCACATGACCAGAGAAGTATCTTTGGCAACACTGGCTCTTTGGCTAGGAATATATAGAAAAATTATACATATTTATGTATAAATTATATTAAATTATTTAATATGAAGTATAATAAGATATATAAAAGAGCTAAATTCTTTTTTCAAATTCATTCTTATAATTCTTCTAAAATAAAACAAATACAGTACAAGTATTTCAATCATGTTACCTATCCTGATTTATTAACTAGTGAACTTTTCAATCAAGAATGCTTCCTTTTTGTCCTTCTCCTTCTTCTTCCAGCTGCTCCCATCAGGGGTCGCCACAGCAAATCTTCTGTTTCCATCTTCCTCAATCTTCAGCATCTTCCTCAGTCACACTGAACTCCTGCACATCCTCTCTCACAGCATCCATGTACCTCCTCCTAGGCCTTCCTTTCCTTCTGCCTGGTAGCTCCATCCTCAACAATCTCTTCCCAATATACTCTTCATCCTTCTGCAACACATGCCCAAACCATCTGAGTCTCACTTCTCATACTTTATCATCAAACCTTCCTACCTGTGCTGTCCCTCTAATATACTCATTTCTAATCTTGTCCAACTTTGTCACATCCAACGAAAATCATAGCATCTTCAACTCTGCCACCTCTAGCTCACCTCTTGTCTTTTTGTCGGGGCCACTGTCTCCAGGCCATACAGCATTGCTGGTCTCACCACCATCTTGTAGATCTTTCCTTTCACTCTTGCAGATACCTTTCTATCACAGATTGCTCCTGATGCTCTTCTCCATCCACTCCATCCTACCTGTACTCTCTTCACTTCTTTGTCACATTTCCCATTACAGTCGACCCCAGGTATTTAAAGTCATCCACCTTTACTACCTCTATCCCTTGCAACTGCATCCTTCCACCATCCTCTCACTCATTTATGCACATGTACTCTGTCTTGCTCCTACTGACTTTCATTCCCCTTCTCTCCAGTGCATACCTCCATTTCTCCAG
>JANHZU010003801.1:71446-83093 GCA_032468055.1 Acrochordus granulatus
AGGAGAGAGGTGCGCGGCGGCGCCTCCTCCCCCTCCCGCGCTCCTACCCCCCCACTGCCTACCTCATTCGCCTCCGGCTTTCCGGCTGCTGCCGCCGCCGCCGCCGCCGCCGCCGCCGCGATGGAGGATGCCGCCGGCCGCGCGAGCTTCGTGCTCCTTTGCCTCCGTCACCAGGGGCGGGGAAACCCACTCAAGACAAGGACGAGTGAGGCCTCCGCCCATTGGCTGGGGGGCCGCGGATGGCCGCCCGGCCCGGCCGTTCGTAAGCTCGAGGAGGCGGGCGAACGGAGCGAATCGCTGCCCGCGGAAGGCGGCGGGTAGGTGGGCCGGCGGCTTTGCTAGTAGGGGCTGCCCGAGCGAGACCCCCCGCACTCCCACCCCACCCCGCTCCGGGGAACGGCTGCTGCAGAAAAGGAAGCTCTTCCGCAGCGCAGGCCCTACACCCTACACTCTTCCGCAGCGCGACCCTACACCCGGGCACCTGTCCAGACATCTTGGGTGAAACGAAGAGCCGCCGGGGAATTCGGGTGTGTACGCGGTGACGACTCGCAACCTGTATTTTCAGCAGGCGACGTGGCTCCGCGAACCGAGCACTGCCCGTCCTCCTCTTTTCCACCCTCGGGGTCTTGCCTGCAGGACTCGCTGACGCGTTCGGAGTAATCGAAGAAGATGCCCTCGAGTTGGCCTGACTCACGGACATCTCACGGACGCAGCCGTCCCTTCCAGGGTAGTTTACAGTTCGCCGAAACCCTAACTTAGCTAACAAGACTAGGCAAGGCGAGGCCAGGTATTGCCATCTGCGTCGAAGTACTTAGGGTTGTCTGAATTGCATGAAACATTGAAACAAAGTTAACGATGCTGGCCGAATTCATTCGATCTCTAAAGATAAAATGCGATTAGTTACTCCAATATAAGGATGTGGACACAGCCTGTGGAATCGACTTAACTCTGTCCAGGCTTAATGGGTCCATGTGTCATTCAGCATCAGCCCAGCTTGTACAAGACATTGGACTGAAACATGGACAGCTCACTTATGATCCAGTGATTTCGAAGTTGGACAGTGATCTAGATTCCAAGGGCAAAATATAATTTGGAGCAGTTGTAAAACACCTCTTGGAGAGGCTCTAAATGAAAGACATCCTTTCCTAAGAATTGGGAACTGTGAGTGCTTCAATGTCATAGTTCAATACATAAATTGAACAGAGATCAGCAGATGCAGATTTTCTCACCCCTGCAAAGCAACCTGTACCAAATGTCACTTGTCTACCCATCTGAGAGAGAGAGATGGAGTATTTTGCCGTATATTTCTAGTCCATAAAATGCCTTATCTGCTTAATATATCTATTCACTGGCAGTCATTATGATTAATGGGAATTCTCCAATCTCATGCTCTTATAATCTAAAGGTGATAATTCCTATCACCCATTATTGGTAGTTGATGGGGTAATGTAGTTTAATATAAGTGGAGGACACCTGAATAGTGAAGAGGGGCTAAAGCAGTCAAATGCTTTTATGTGGCAGTAACATTGTGACAAGTAGAAATGCTAAATATTATTTTAAGTGCACAATAAAAGGGCGTATCAGCTTATATGTCACCTGATCAGATTTTGATGACTATTACATTCTAGGTTAGGAAACCTGGTCCAAATGAAATGCAATCTTATCAGCAACTTCAGTCTCTGGAAAATTCTTTTTGAAATGTCCTTTAGTAAACTTTTGTGTCAGGATTTTTCACCTAAGGAAGCCAAGAATGTATATCTCAACAAGAAAAATAGGCTCTATGTGTGTTTTCCATCAAACTTTGTATCAAGTAAAAGAGTTCTGAAGAACACACCCAATCACTTTTGTGCTATTTTGGCTGGTCCTACTTGATCTTAATGATCCAATCTACTTGAATTTTTGTTCTTCCTAACCACTGATTATGACTGCTTTTTATCTTCTTCTAAAGTTTAGTTTTCCACCGCCTTAGCAATTTCATAAACTCAGTCATTCTTAGAATTTTGCAAAGAGCAAGCCAGCAAAGTTAAGGAAGAAGTTATCACATCAACCCTTTAGTTCAGTTTTGGAGGAACTTATAGACATTTGATAGTATTTGCCATTACTTAAATCAGGTGTGGACATGCAAAAGATGGCAGATACATTGATTTATTTAATGCTAGCAGTGTTATGTTTCCACTGACTCAGATAAGGAGATAAGGGATTTGCACCCCAAATAGTGTTTACTCTAACTGTGTATTTGGAAAAAAAGTTCAGGAAAAATAGACCTAGTGACAACTGTGATACCAAATAAGGTCTGTGTTGAGAAATAATGTTCTCAAGACATAAGAACTTAGAGTTGCTATTTTTTTACCTAGTCTGTGAACAGGCAATATAGATTGGAGCCTTATGATGCTGATTAGGCAAGGAAAGATTTATTTTCTTGCAAAACACTGATGCCACCTGATGTTATATCTTAGAAATTTGAAAATGAATGGGCCTCTTTATTTAAAAATAATACATGTTATTTGGATCTTTCTCTAAATAAGCATACATGAGATTGTAAGTATCATTATTAGCAGATTTTATAGTATCTATAAATGGGCAGTAGTATATCCATTTAGCAAAGAAAAGGCAGGCATGCACACTTTTCTTTTTAATTAAGAGTAATTTCATGTGAACTGAATGATTAATATAATTTTGAGAAGAAGGGATGGAAGTGTTGGAATATTTATCTTATTTGTTTGAAGATTGTATAGGTAGTAGCCATTTTATAAAAATTAAAGGCTGGCTCTGGCCATTTGAAACAAATTGGTATATCATGTAGCACAACTGATATTAAGGAAGACATAATTCTTATGCATAGAAAGACCTTATGCATATCTAGCTTTAGATAAAAAGGCATTTGTTTAGCTATAAATAAGGCATTTATTCTGTCCCTCAGATAAGGAATTTTTTTCTTATCTAAAATAATTTATTTTATTTTAACACATAACAATTATAGCTAAGTGTTTCACCTACATTTTTGATTTGGATTTCTAAACAAAAATATTATATGCAAAATATGTATTAGACTATTGCAGAGCTCATTCATGTTCACACTATCTCGGATGACTTTGAATAGAAACTGTGGGATTGCTGAAGTGCAGAGATGCTGTATTTCCCAGTATTTAAAAGAGTACATTACCCTCACAAAATTACTGTTATTGTTGCTTTATTTAGAAACTACTGAGGAGGTAAACCACTTATATTTATGGAAGTAATTATCTTGAAACAAATCCACTCAAAGACATCAAGAAGAGAGAAATGGGCAGTTTAAACAGTAGCAAATTCACCTGAGGATAATCTCATTGTTTGTTTGTTTTGGTATGGAATCATAGGATAAAGTATGTGGAACTCTTTAAAAAGGTAAGAAATGTACAATGCGAAAGAAATATACATTGCATATCAGTGGATGACCGAGGGAATTCTTACTGCAGATAACAATTATAACCAGTGATCAGCATAACTAGGGCAATATTAGGACACCTGATTTATTCCTGCTTAGGGTGCTGTCCTGAACAACCTATAACTCTCCAAGCTAAAATTAAAATAACTGGAACAGTCAATTTGTTGTACATGTCATAAAGGAGTACCAAAATATAGGGAATAAAGCAAACTTTTCACTACAGATTACAGTCCTTCATATCACAAGCAAGGGCCATAGCTTTCTGTTTAATATCACAAACAGAAAAGCACACCCATGGCCTCCAAGAAATTTTCTGTTTCCATTCATTGCAATCAATTAAAATTAAAATAATCTCCTTTTCTGTTTTATTGTCTACTAGTGATGGAAGTTCATCTTGAGGTCATCAAGTTATAGAAGTCTGATTAGAATTCATTTAGATGTTTCATGAATATTAAACATCTGTGTATGTATATCATTATATGCAATTACATACCCACACATCTAGGTATGTGTAAACATCTTGCATGTGATTTCAGAGTTAGAAGTACTATCAATGAGTTAATCGTTGTCACCCAACCCTAAATTTCACTATTATCACTTCTCTGTGGAACTTGTATAAAGTATCCTCACTTTCACCTTTATAAACTTTTTCTTTGGCAACTGACTTGAAATTTTGAGAATTGCAGTCCAATACATTTGAGGTTATCAGGTTAGAGATGGAAATTTCAGTGTGCCCTTCTGTGGCAGCTTTCTAAATATAAACCCTTCATCATTGCTTCAGGGAACACAAAATTATTTGGTTCTTCTATCCCACATAATAGCACATAGCAAAAATTTCTAGAATTTGTTTCCTAGAGTAGAAGATACGTGCAAAATGCATTGAAAGCTACAGTAGGTGGATGGGATGCACAGTTGTGGGGAGGCCTCTTCCTCCACCCACTTTCAGTTGAGAAGAAAACATATCCAGGAGGCATTGCTGGACAGGGAGGGAGCTAAAAATAGAACAGCTCTCAAGGAAAATAAAAGTAGAGAAAAATTTAATAAGCTACTGCTTCTCACCTTCTGATGTTCTGTGGCTCCATTTTGCAGATTAATATCAAACAAAAGATTAAGAATTCCACAGGGATGAGTAAAACCCTCCTCAGCCACAACATTTGCTTTCACAGCATTACCTATATGAAAAAAAACTATTGTGTCAATCTCCAGCCTTTAATTCCTCAACTGGCAGGATGAGGACACAAACTGCAATAACATAAATACATCCTAAATAAAATAAATACATCCATATTTATATTTAGAATAATAACATTAAAGGAATTGGAGGACAAGCACACTGATAGAAGATAAAATTCAGGGTAGAAAAGCAGCACCTCAGTTTCCTTGTAATGCAAAAATGGCAATACAAGCAAATCACTAAACACAATCATTTGACACATGCACTACCAAAGGTCTTTTAAAATAAACAGGATCTCTGTATATATGACAGTTTTATCACATGTTAGCCATGGATTAGGTATGTGCTCATGATAATTATTTTAAAAATGAATATAAATGCATTATAACTAGGCAGCAGAAGAAAAACATGCCAGTTCTCCAACATCTCCCCTAATGCCCATTAGTCTCTGAGCCTCATGTGGTTGGAATATGTTTAAAAGTTCTTCCTTTAAAAGACAAATATATGGGAATGCAGCATGATGCAATGCAAAACACTAGTCCTCATGTAAGCTTCTGGGCTCCCTATTGCCTCCTGAGTTATTCTTTCAACGTAAAATGTCCCACAATAGAAGAAAGGATTGTGAAATTACTGCAACTGGCTGAGATGGCAAACCTGTTTTGATTAAAGATAAATATCTTACTTCTTTCTAAATGGAGACCAGTTTTGAACTCTTTGCTTGATAAAGATAAGAATGATTTTGGGATCTGATGACTAGATTTGTAATAACTATATAAATATTGTGTATAGAGTTCAGTAAATATACATTTTATTTTATGTTTTTATGTATTTGCTTAAATATAGAGAATTAATATTTATTACAGGTATTTGATTATAAAAGTACACAGTATTATACAAGTAATAACACAATTGTGGAATTGTTATTATGATATATTTACTGGATATGTGAGATATATGTTTAATTTAGAACATGGGTATCCAGCCTTTTGGCTTGCCTGGGCTGCACTAAGTGAAGAGGAATTGTTCTGTGCCACATAATTTGGGGGTTCTCCTGGATTTGCGACTCCTACTTGAAGAGCAGGTAGCAAGTGTGGCCAGGAGAGCCTTTCCACAGCTTCATGTTGTGTGCCAGTTATGCCCCTTCCTGGACCAGGAGTCCCTGCATTCAGTCACTCATGGCCTCGTCATCTCAATCCTGGACTACTATAATGCTCTCAACATGGGGCTTCCCTTGAAGAGTATCTGGAGATTGCAGCTGGTGCAGAGTGTGGCTGCGTGGATGATTTTAGATTTTAGGGGACAATAGATTGGCCCATATAACACCTTTGTTCCATGAGCTGTACTGGTTACTGGTTTGTAACCAGTATTGTACCAGGTACAATTCAAGGTGTTAACACTGACCTTCAAAGCCCTTCATGGCATGGGACCAGGTTATCTGAGGAACCATGTCATCCTGATGGGGAGTTCCCAGCCCACCAGCAGCAGCAGAGGAGTCCTTCTCCGGTTCCCCTCTGCCAAGGAATTTCTGTTGGCGGGATCTAGGAGAAGAGCCTTCTCTGCTGTGGCTCCTGCCCTATGGAGCATCTTGCCCCTCAAGCTGAGGGCTGCCCCCTCCCTGATGGCCTTCCGGAAGGGCCTTAAGACCTGGCTCTACAAGATGGTCTGGGGCTCTGGGGGGGCCCTCTTTATCAGCATGGAGGTGGCTGATGGATTCCTAGCCATCTTCACCCCCCCTTTTTTATGTATGAAATATTTTTTAGTCCACCTTGCTTGTCTGCCGGGTTTTTTCTTTTCATGGTTTTATTTTATTTTTATTTTTAATTATTTTTAATTGTTGTTTTAGTGTTGTTAGCCGCCGTGAGTCTTCAGATTTCGGGAGCATATAAATTTAATAAATAAATAAACAAGGCCCCACCTTGAGTATCCCAAAAATTTAATTTTTCATTATTGTGCAGTGTTTGGAAGTCCTTTGAGTTGAAAAATGGTATGGAGATTGTAATATAAATTAGCATTCTTCCAATACAAATTGTAACAACTAGACAATACTATTATGTATATACATATGCTAAGAGAGAAAAAACAAAGTGCCTTTCTAAGAACATCAATAGTTGGAGATTTGAATCAATAATACCTTGGGTCATAATTTTGAATTTAAAGTAAATACTGCAATTTTGTTTTGAATTTCTTGAAAATCTTATTAAACTTATAGTGCAAATTAACTTTATATAAAAAATATAAATCTTATATACAGACATGTTTATATAAGCTATGAATCTTAAAGAGTAGGCACCTATCAACACAACTTTAGAAAGTTTAGCTACCATAATGTGCTTAATATGTTCTCAGTTTTTATATATGGTTAGTATCACTATAGAGACACCCCCTTATGAAGGTTTATATGCTCTTCTGGGAAATATTCCTGTTCAAGCTGGAAAGAGCATCTGGTAAAGTGGAGTGTGATTCATCAAAAAGTACATAAAATTACTTATTTTTAAAAGAATCCATGTTGTTTTTCTTCAAGAAATAGCATCAAATTTATCCCTCTGAATCCCATTATTTAGTCATATTTGGCATTATGAATGTTCTTTCCTGAGAGCTGAGCTTTGGCCAAATGGGTCACCAACATTCATCCCATCTGTTCCCTCAAGATGCATAGCGAGCTATATCTTTGTCTCCTGTCCAGTTTTACTACTGAAAACAGAGAGATTCTCTCTAGCCAGTCATAATCCTGCATCAGGATGATTTTGTATACACTGAATGAATGGAATGGAAATCTGGGGTGGTTGGTCTGGGGCCTGTATTGTTTCCCTCTACACACACAACATGTGCTACAATGAACATCCAAGAGTAAAACTAAACCAAGGGATTATCCTTGAGTGTGAAGAAAGGAAATCTAATAATCCATAAATGTCTATACCTAATCCCAGGTAAATTTGTCTACTGACAAACATTTGTTTTTCATTTTTTCACAATCTTAGGCACAAACAGTTGAAAAGGACCTATAGGAGGACTGCTGAACTGCTGAACACCAATTAATTATATAAATGGAACTGTGTGTTTTTTAAAATGTAAATAACAGCCACTAACAGATCCCTAGAACTGAGAATTTAATTCTTTCACTTTTCATAAACACTACAAAAATAGATTCATCCCCCAAAAAACGTTTATATGCAGGAGACATTTCAGTGGGCACAAAATTAGTGAAGAGTATCTAAGAATGGGACAAAGTTTTCAATTAGGAACTAGGCAAAGGGGGAAATTTAAATTCTCCTTCTCTACTCTTCCTCACCTGAAGCCTAATACATGTTTTTGGGTCTGCTATTTACCCTCTTGAAAATCAATACATTAAATGCCATGTCAATAATAAGCCTAATTATTTCTAGATGGAAATAGGACCAAAGTTTCAATCTATAAATTTTGATGGATTAACTTTATTATGGATAGATATTTAAATTAAAATTTTAGATCTATGTGAACCACTTATGAAAAAAGCAAGTTTGGTCACTATCTGTTAAAGGGTAAGAGCTTTATTCACAAATATATGTTGTAACAACTGTAAAATACAGTATGAAGTTTGAGTCACCATCTCAAAATGGATACTAAGGAACTGGATAAAGTCCAAAAAAGAAAACCAAAATAATCAAGAAACCGGAATTTTATTTAAATCAAATTGGTATTACTCATTGCATGGGTTTTATACCAGGATCACTTAGTATCAGTTTTAGACTCTTTAAGCATCTCTGAAAAATAAGCCTCTGGTGACTTTTTTGCAATCATTTTGCAATTTTTCTGAGTTGATTTTGTATGCATGTTCCATTTTTGTAGGAGTTATATGGAATTTAAGCCAAAGTGAAGAGCAAGCAGTTAACTTTTTTCTCTTTTAAATTTTCTTTTGTTTTTGGAGAACTTTGGACAGTGATAAATGGAATAAACAGAAAGTCAGATAAATTGAATGTTTAAAAAGTGAAAGTGAAATTTCACCTCCCATCTCACTAGTGTATTTTGGATAAAGCATGAATCATTCAAAGTTTATATTTCCAAGGGACACAATGTTTATACATTGAAGGATTATGTCTACTGGAAGGTTATTTTGAAATTATATCATAAAATATAGATAAAGAGAGGATGAATTGGCCTAAAAATACCTACAACATATATTTTAAAAGTACATTTCATCATTATTTGGGCAACATAGAAGTCATTGCTAATTCCAAGGCCAGTCTTAGAAAATCTTGTTTTAGGACAAACAGGAAATCATTAACAGTATTTCTTCCAGGCCCTTGTTAATCACCTTAAAATAACCAGCCTAATCTTTAAGAGACAGATGGTTGAATTTATAATTTGAGAATTTCTGGGTTTTGAGAGTTTTCACATCTAGAAATGACAAAAATAAACTTTATTGTAGAATTAGTGTACTATGTACTTGTACAAAAAGCCTAAATGTTCTGAAAACTTAATTTTCAGGGATAAGTAATTTAATAAAATTACAATAACAAATGTATAACTCAAAGTTAGCTAAATACAGTGGTACCTCACAAGACGAGTAACTCACAGGATGAGAAACTCGCAGGACGAGCAAAAACTTGAATCAAAAAATATTCCGCTAGACGAGCTGCGACTCACAAGACGAGGAAACTTTGTGCCAAACCTTGCGCGTCATCAGTAAGCATGCTCTGTATTTCCCATTCAGGCAACTCTGCGTGAGAGTTCTGCCAACTCTTACCTTGAGCTTTACTCCATTGTTGCAGACAGCAACCCCATGCAAGAGTTCTGGTGCACACGCGTTCTGCCAACTCTCCTCTCATGCAGTTTACTCCATTCCCATATGGGCAGCAGTACACGCGCGTTCTGCCAACTCTCCTCTCATGCAATTTACTCCATTCCCATACGGGCAGCAGCATGCACGGGTTCTGCCAACTCTTCTGTCGCTCAGTTTACTCCATTGCCATACGGGCAGCAGCACACGTGCGTTCTGCCAACTCTCCTCTCGCGCAGTTTACTCCATTGCCATACAGGCAGCAGCACATGCGCATTCTGCCAACTCTCCTCTCGCACAGTTTACTCCATTGCCATATGGGCAGCAGCACGCGTGCATTCTGCCAACTCTCCTCTCACACAGTTTACTCCATTCCCATATGAGCGGCAGCACACGTGTGTGCGTTCTGCCTACGTTCCTGATCGCAATGAGCACCGCATGATCAGCTCACGTGGGAAATCTCCCAATGGAGCTCTCCTCTCTTGCTGCGTAAACAGCATAAATTAAGTGAAAGGCATTCAAGAGAGAGAACTCCGGAGACTCCCGATTCAATCTCCAGGAAGTCTCTTCCCCCTCCTCTCCTCTCCTCTCCTTTGCACTGGGATATTCTTAAAGCCGTGCACACACATGGAGAGAAGCGACAAAGGGGGGATTTCTGCTTTGGGCAAGGACAAGGACAATTTCTGCTCTTCCCCCTTTGTCGCTTCTCTCCTCATAGTGTGTGTGCGCGCGCATGTGCGGCTTTAAGAATATCCTCGGCACGATAAGAATAAACACCACTTTAAGAATAAGCAGATTAATTCTGGAACGAATTAATCTCATCTTGTGAGGCACCAGTGTATATTGATTTTCTCTTTCTTGTTTCTTTCTTTTTTCTTGCACGTTTTAGTCCTTTCTATTCTCCTTCTTTAAGTATTAGATTTTATAATTATGATAAAATTTTTAATATCTTATATTAAAAAAGAGATATGAGATAATTTTGAACTTGGGGTTAATACTACTTTTATTGTATTTGTTATGGTAAGTGGCAGTGGTATTGTAATTCTGTGTATCTCATTCTAATGCTTGCTATAATTATTATAACCAAATTAACTTGTCTGAGAAATATCAACCAAAGGGATAATTGCCTAGATCTAAATAGTAGCAAATTGTTTTGCCAGCTATATTTCAGCTATAAATGTAGTGGTACTACTCATGACTGTTGAATTTAAATATGATGGCAGAAAGCCAGCTGGCTTACTCAAGAGAAATAAAACTTTAATTTACAACAACATGGCTTATTAAGGATGAGGCATTACACAGTTATTATTAAGATATAATTAAGTGAAGCAGGAGATGCAAACTAATTTTAATTTTTCTTATAGTTTACAGTATCATCTAAATGCAATCATGGAATATTTACTAAAATCACAGTAGCAATTTTACAAAAAGGCATTTATTTTCTTAATTCATTACTAAGTTTTTAAAAGTGAGCTTTATTTTATTACTGGTATCCTCCATCTCAAACCAATATAAGATGTATTCTAAGATATATTGTATACTTTTAATGTAAGTCAAATATTATACTCAGGAATAATTGGATATAGATGCCAATTACAATGCAAAATAGTTGTGCCATATCTGTTCATAGGATTATTTTAACAAAACAGACTGAATACCAGTCTCTGTAATCAAATTTCAAAATTCAGTCATTATCAACATAGAACATTATCAAGAACATAGCAAAAATGATCAGACTTTATTGTAGCTCCCTAGGAAGGAAGGATCTTCTTTATTTTGAGTATGTCTCAAATTCCAAATGGCTAGTTCTTCCATACCCCATTTTTAAGGTTATAACAAATCTCCACACATATTAAAGCAAGGATCCTTCTGATCCAAGGTTATGTGAAATACAGCTGCCAGGTGTATACATAATCCTTGACTTAGGACCATTCATTTAATGACAATTTAAAGTCACTATGGCCTCTGAAAAAATAATACTTATCCTCAAAGTTATGACTGTTGCCCCACCCTTGTAATCATGTGATGACAATTCAAGCGCTTGGCAATCAGCTTCCATTTATGACAATTGCAGTGCCTTGTAGTCATGTGATTGCAATTTGTGACCTTCCTAGCTGGCTTCCGATAATGAAAGTCATTTGGGGAAGTTGAATTCATTTAACAACTGCATGATTCATTTAACAATCAAAATAAACATGGTTGTAAAATGAGTCAAAATTCACTGGATCATGGAAAAAGCAAGGGAATTCCAGAAAAACATCTACTTTTGCTTCATTGACTACGCTAAAGCCTT
>JANHZU010003801.1:83193-94197 GCA_032468055.1 Acrochordus granulatus
GGTCCCATCACTTCCTGGCAAATAGAAGGGGAGGAAATGGAAGCAGTGGCAGATTTCACCTTCTTGGGCTCCAAGATTACTGCGGATGGTGACTGCAGCCATGAAATCAAAAGATGCTTGCTCCTTGGGAGGAAAGACATGGCAAACCTAGACAGTGTAGTAAGAAGCAGAGACATCCCCTTGCTGACAAAGGTCCACATAGTCAAGGCTCTGGTTTTCCCAGTAGTCATGTATGGATGTGAGAGCTGGGCCATAAGGAAGGCTGAGCATCGAAGAATTGATGCCTTTGAATTATGGTGCTGGAGAAGGCTACTGAGGGTCCCTTGGATGGCAAGGAGATCAAACCAGTCAATCCTATAAGAAATCAACTCTGATTGCTCTTTGGAGGGACAGATATTGAAGTTGAAGCTCAAGTAGTTTGGCCACATCATGCGCAGAGAGGACTCATTGGAAAAGACTGTGATGCTGGGAAGGATTGAAGGGAAGAGGAGAAGGAGATGGCAGAAGATGAGGTGTGTAGATAGCATAGTCAGTGTGATGGACGCAAGGAAGACTCTGGGAGGCAGTGCAGGACAGGGAGGCCTGGCGTAATGCAGTCAATGAGATTGCGAAGAGTCGGACACGACTGCATGACTGAACAACAACAAAATTAGTCACATGATTTGTTTAAAGACTGCATCTCTTAGCAACTGAAACTATTATTCTAATTGAGGTCATAAGTCAAGATTGTTAAAAGTTTAAAAATAAGATCTTCATTTGGAAATGAATTAATGAGTCAGTTGAGCCTCTCTTTTGATATGTGAAAAATCTGTCAAGATTTCTTTTACCTTTTGGAGCTGTGACTAAAAATTCATACACATTGCAACCCAGGAAAAAATTAGGAAAATCCATATTCTTTTCCCCAAAAATATTATGGTAAGTGAAGTTTATAGAATCTATTAAAAAGTTGTATAGAAAAAAGTCATATTTGAAGGACTTGCTTGAAAATTACATAGAAAAGTGCAGTAATTATGGAAATATATCTGCAGCAGCAGATTTTCTAGGCAGTTTGATTAAACCAATGACATTTGACTGAGTTTAGTATTGAAGTCAGAGCTGGATTTGGCTTCCACAGGTTCTACAAAGGAAATGGCTGTGCTGAAATGGCTCATTCTCCAGTAGTGTCACATCTCATTTGACAGTCTTGGAGAAGACATTTGAAAATGAGCCCATTTCATAGACTATTTTATGCCAGGATACCTTTTCCTGGGCACATCTTAATTTTTATCCCAGCAGAAATCATCTTGACATGTCTTGGTTTGGAGCCTTCAGTCCTGGATATTTTGGGACAGAATACCAGTAGAAATGATTGTGGGCAGTATTTAATCCAGTCTTCTTCGTACTAGCGTTACCTATGTTATAAACACAACATACAATATTCTCTATGCCATTAGTATTTAAATGAAATTAAGCAACAGAGTTTCCCTGCCCTCTCCTAACTTGGGCAACTACTTGACAAGGCTGTAATCTAGACCAGGCAAGTTCAACATTGGTGACTTTAAGATGTGTGGACTTCAACTCCCAGAAGCATAGCGAGCTGAAGAATTCTGAGAGTCAAAGTCCACACATCTTAAAGTTGCCAAGGTTGGATGTGCCTGGTCTAGACAGATAGTGTACTGATTCTTCATTTCTCTTCTGCAATGAGAAGTTAAAATCCATTAAAATCTATATGATGCTTTGAAATGCGTAATTGACTCAAAATGTATGTGAAGACTGCATGTTGCCATGTAGAATTCTGAGAACTTTGGGATATTAGAATGGTGATACTTACTTTCAGTAGTTGCTTATTACTATTATTTGTAATAGCAATAGGTAAATACACTTGGATGTATTATATGTGCATTAAAACACATTTGTATGTACAGTTTCTGCCTTTGCATTACAATAACAAATTGTATTGATTAATCACCTGACCATATCCAAAAATCTCTGCATTAAATATTGCCTACCCTATATCATCTTAACTGTATTGAAGCTAAGATGAAGTATTCTAAGGTCAGGTAACTCTCAGCATCCCTTACCACAGGCCATGCTCTACAGAGCTGCTGTGAATTATAGCTCATCACCATCTGGATGACCACAGAGTCCCTCCCTACTTTAGATAGCGTGCTATGCTGAAAATTGGGTAGCCATTTGAAACAGAGAATAGGGCTCTTACCCTTGTAATAGGGCTCTTACAAGAGTGTGCTGAGCAGACGTGACCTGTATGAAAATCTGTATTTAAAATTCTTTCAAATCTGAAGCCTTTTTGAAGAAGGCTTATGTACAATGACAGAAGATTACAACCGAAAATTAATTAGCAGGCTGGCAGAAGGCAACAAGGCATGTTATAAAATAGTAACCTCTTAGCTGGATGGGAATGAAAGAAAAAGGAATTCCACATGGTATTTCTGCCTGTAGGTGTACACTACTTTGCCACAAGTATTAAATTCTGAGGACATAATTTACCTATTGCTATTACAAATAATAGTAATAAGCAACTACTGAAAGCAATGTGGACTTATTCCACATTATTGTACTTCTGCTGATGGTGGCCAGTTGCACTGGAAGACAGCAAAGAAATTCCTTCTAATAAGAACTTTCAAAAGATTATGTGGAGAAATAATGCAAGAGCATTTATGAAAGGTATTTTCCAGTCTCAACCCTCCATCTTCATATTACAAATTTTCATCTAGTGTTCTGTCACAGTTAGCTTGATTGACTAGCTTGCCTTTTATACATGCAATATCAAGTTTTAAGTTCATTGATTATGCTAATCTTCCCCAATTGGATGTCCTTCAAAAATATTAGAACAACATATTATTCTCAGCTAGCGCAGACCATACTTCAGTTCAACCAATTTCAGCTGGACATGGAAATAATAAATAGCCTTCTCCTGCGGTTTAATGTTGTATGCCCAATTTATTACATGTTATGACCTGACCCACTTGTATAGAAGTCAGGGAGAAAATACGTTTTGCATTCAGGAATTTGACTATAATATCCTCTGATTAATTTCAATTATTAGGATTTCTGCTTCCAGTTGGTATGTTTGTTTTAACTTGTCAGCCAAAGGATCAGGAAAGATAAACCCAGCTGCCTAAACAGAAGCCTAGCAATCTAAAAAGGGTGATGTTCCTAAACTCCATCAAAATAATCCTACAGATGCATTCATAAGTACAATTATATGCTCCCTTTCTAGTTATTGTTCATTGTAGCACGTAAGTCTTACTGAAATTAATAACAGTGATGAGCTTTGAGGATACCCTGCACTGCAGCTGACATTACTCACTTATGCTGATATTAACTGTGTGCAAAGCAATTCTCTTATAGTGCATTTCTGGGCCATTGCTGCTTCTGTCTTCCCACTCATACATCACCGTTTGTCTCCAGTGAATGTGCAATAGAACTGCAGCAGTGATGCTGCAGCAAAGCAATAGCAAGATAGAAGAAAAAATAGCAATCCCATTGCTGCCAGATCACTTAGCTGGATGGATGGATGGATGGGTTAATATTGTCCCCAGGAAAATCAGAACCTGATTCTGAAGAATATGAGAAGAACCTCTGTGTAAATATAAAACCTCAATTAACGACTTGTACTTTTGGCATTTTAATGAAGCATTACAATCCCAGTTATTTTAGCTATTATTATAAAATATTTTTAAATGCTAGGAAGCCTTGAAATGTTCTCAGCTAAAGCATTGGCCTTTTAATATCATACCACTATCTCAGGCAATATAAAAATTAGTACTGAGTATTCAGTTACAATATGTGCAATACTATTTAATGCTTTTGTAGAGCAGATCCAGAAGCATATTGGGCTCATTGGTGTGAAATGCTGTTAAGTAATCTAGCAAGAATCACTCTAAACAAGTGTTTCCCACCCTTGGCTACTTGAAGATACATTGACTTCAACTCCCAGAATTCTGTGCTGGCTGGGGAATTCTGGAAGTTGAAGTCCACACATCTTCAAGGGACCAAGGTCGGAAAACACTGCTCTAAATGTTATCTGTCAGGATAACCAAATTTAATTGATCCAATAATCAGACCAGAGCTCCTGTAGCTTTTTAGCCTGCCAAGAAATTTTTGCCCATTAATGAGTTTTGTGCACTGATCAGCTACATCTGCTTAATACCCCCAAAGGGGATAAGGTTAGCATTATCCATCAACGGCTGAGGGTTACTTCTGTGAATGTATGTACCTACTTCATAAGGATATTGCACCAGTCAGTTACTTCCATGGCAAGCAAAAAATTTTGAGATATGGTAGACAGAAAATAAACATGACCAGAATCTAAACTGGACTGGATTTTGATAGTCAGGATTCTTCAAGAATAATTAGATATCATTACTACTCTTTTAATCACTAGAACATAAACAGTGCTCTGCTGGATTGGACCCCTGGCCACTAAGTCCAGCAGTCTGTTTTCATAGTGACCAACCAACTGCACAAGGAAGCTGCCTTATCTCCCAGAAGACAGCCTGCAGAGGGAACTATCAAGGCTAACAAACTTTGATCTCCATGAATTGGTCCCATCCTGATTCTTCCAAGATTCAGTTTCATTAGGTGATGAAGAATGGAAAATCCCATAATGGGCAATATGTTGAATCCAGAAAAAAAAATTCAGCAGAATTGTGTCATTATTTCATTTAGGTTAGTATTAACCCATCACTTATCCCATTAATGCCCATCAGCTAAATAAAAGTAGCTAGGATAGGCAAGACATATCAAAGGAGTCCAAATAGGGAAATTCTCATCAAACTTCTTGCTTACTATCTCAGATATAAAAGCTGAACCTGTACCTATCAAACTGGACAAAATTATAACTTGTTCAGGTACGTTATAGTCTATAACAATGTCAAGGATTAGAATGTTACGAGATGTTTGATTCATGATAGTAGGCGTCTGTTCTAGCTTTAAAAATAGTGGCTCATTATCTAAATTGTACTGTAATAAATCTTTCCAGCTAATCTCAGGGTCATAAATCCAATCCCACCTTTAGAACACAGAAGTAAACTCACTTGTGAAAAGTATTTGAAGTCAAATGCCAGGGATGTTCCTGTAGCAAAAGTTCTGTCCAATGGAAGTCACAAATTGAGATTGTTATAACAACTTATTCCATAATTCTCAGATTGTTATGGAAAATAGCAAATATGCAATATTATTATGTACCTCAAAAATACGATTGCATCTATAATCTTTGCATCTTATTAAGGACTCTAGTGCATCAAGAGTACATTATAACATGTGTTGCAGAAGAACAAAAATGGACTCCAATTATTATTTCCTATTTTATTTAGTAATTTTGTTCCCCCACAAATTTCATCAAGGATATTCAAAGCTTCTTGCAATTTATATATGCTCACACATTGTACATATATAAAATCAGACATAAAGAATATTCAAATGCTTGCATCTTTCAGAAATACCATGCTTATAAATGAATATCAGATTTTAATAAATATTTATTGTATATAAAATTTCACCCAGAGCCTAATATAAAGGTAGCTCTGTCACAGAAGGGTTTTATTATTATGCATGTGAACAGTTTTGTTTAATTGAAGGTTTTCCATACAATATGTGTATGCTTTGAATTTGGCTACCATTGACTTCTGGCTGTAATTTATAAATTATAGTTATTAATCTTGAAAGGCAGATGGGGTGATGGCACATTAGAGCTAAGAGCAGGAGATAGGCTCGAATACCAGAGCTTGGGAATGTTGAGGGACAAGAAAAGTGGAATAAAAGTCAACTGTGAAAAACTACCATAAGGATAAGACCCAAACAGTAAAGTCAAAAGTTAGGTAGATGAACTAATCAAACTTCAGAATGAGGATTTGTGTTGCTCAACACAAAATCCCAACCATAAAAGGTAGCTTTTTTTCCACCTTCTGCGATATAAAGGGGCAACCAGGGCAGTTTGTGGCCATACAATATTTTTGAGGAGCTTGAGAGCCACAGTAGAAAGAGCAGTGTTGCAAGATGGGTGGAGCTAACTTTTTCCCTTGGTTTAGTGGGGTTCTCAGATAAATTCTTTTAAATGTGTCTTAGAATTTGCACCATATTCTTAATTTATTTTCTACCTCAAAATGGTAAGACGTTATGCCATCCATGGGAAATTGTTTAAAGATTCTGGGGACATGAAAAACAGGGGCCACTGGCTGCCTGTCCTTAGTCAAGGAGAATCTAGTGGCCAACTAGGGTAGTATGAAATTGTGTGGTTATGGTTAGTTTATTGTATATTTGTATCTGTACTGAAAAAAGTTAGAAGTTCCTCATTTTCTATACTTTTTTAAATATCTTTTGCTGTAATCCTTTTTTCTTGTTTCTCTTTTTTTCTAACTTTTCTATTATTCTATATTTTATCATTTTTTTTGAAAGTCAATGAGGGCATACATATGTGAGAGAGACTGTGACCTGTTATTGGAGAGAGGTAGGGAGCTGACTAACAGTTGCTTGATCCAAGAAAGCAAATGCTGGACATGCACAAAATTTATTTATTTATTTATTGAATTTATATGCTGCCGAAATCCGAAGACTCTCGGATTATTCAATCCTGTCCCTGAAGTTCTTTAAAACACAGCTTTAAAACAAAAACCATACCCTTTGAAGTTTTGATCATTTACTATTACATCAAATTATAATGTCCAACTAAAGAAATAAGCCAAAGAAGTATGACAAGGCTGTGTATTTTCCTCCTGTTTATTCAACCTGAATGCTAAATATATATCAAGGAAGCTGGATTGGAAGAAGATGACTGTGGTTTTAAAAGTGGAAGAACATCAATAATCTACACTATACTGATGACACTATTCTGATAGCTGAAAATGCAAAGGATCTGCAAACTCTAGTAATGAAAGTCAAGGAGCACAGGGGAAAAAAAGGGGGCTAAAATGTAAATAATGACAACGGATAGAACAACTAGTTAGAATTGACAATGAAGATATTGAAGTGATGGATAGTTTCTGCGTTTTGAGATCAGGTATCAACAGTAAAGGAATAAGCAGTCAAGAAATGGAACAGCCATGAAGGCCTTGGAAAAGATATTCAGATTCTTTGATGTCTCTATGCCTACAAAGATAAGAATTGTGTAAGCAATAGCACTCCCTGTGAGAATCTATGGAAATGAAAGCTGTACTTTGAAGTAGCAGGATAGGAAGAATGTTGATGCTTTTGTATTTTTGGTGTTGGCAAAGACTCCTGAGAATACCATGGATAGCCAAGAAAACAAACAAATGGATTATTGAACAGATCAACCCAGAGTTCTCACTAGAGACACAAGAGACAAGGTCAAATTATCCTACTTCTGACACACTACATCAAGAACTAGCTCCTTCGAGAAAGCTTGAATGCTGGTACAGGTGGAAGGAAGGAGGAGAGGATGACCAGCAACAAGGTAAATAGTTTACAGTGGGGTTGTGTGTACCACTGGAAAAGCTGAAAGACTAAGTTAGGAGAAGATCATCAGGAATAAAATTTATGTGATCACTGAGTTGTCAACAAGTTGATGGCACATAATCAGTCAAACTCCCCCTCACACACACACACACCCATTTGTTATTAGTTCTTTCATTTCAGCTTCTTTTTTATTCTTATCCACCTCTAACCAAGCTGCATTTTTGTTGTATTTCTTTGGGTTGTTCCACAGCTGTGTCCAGAACTGCACTGTTTCTTCTTTGATTCTTTATTGATTCATTCACTGCATTCACTCTGTTGATGGATTGGTAGAAACATTTCTGATTTGACTGAAATTGGAGATTCTGCCTATACTATGCAATTCAAGATTTGTATCTGCTTATCTTCTTAGCTATAGCTTGTTATTTCCAGTGCTTCCTTAATTTTCCTTGTTTCTAGGTAATATTTCTTATTAAGGTATTCTTTGATCTTATTCTTCAGCTTCTTTTCTTTCATCTGTTCTAGTTTGCTTGCATTTGATCTTACCTTGCTGATCTTATTTTCCAGCTTGATCTTCCATTTTGGTGATACTCTGTTTGGCTTTTTTGTTGTTGTTGATTTTGAATCCCAGGTATTCACTTATAACTGCAGCCGTGCTTTACATTAGTTGGTTTGTTTCTTGCAGTGAGCTGGTGATTATATTTGATGTTATAGTATTGGCATCTTTTAATACTTGGGCTAGTTGTTTCTTTGGAACAAGCTTCAATGCAGACAGTCTTATTCTGTTGTTTTTATGCTATTCTACATCCTCACTTATTCTTTGTTTCAATTCTTCTTCTTTTTTAGAAGACTTTGTTCTTCCTGAGGAGAGGTCTCTGGTTTGCTTTTGTGACTACTTTATTTCTTATTATAAATCAACATTGATTTGCTAGCTTCTGTTTTCTTATTTCTGTTTCTGGATGTTATTCTTTCCTGAACTTGTAGATTCTTTTCAGGTATCCTCTTCTCATTGGACTTGATTTGTAATAACATCATTATTTCTTTATTTTCAATATTTGTATATCTGTGATGGATCATCACTTTTTTTTTCCTCCAGTAATTCTGCAGCTGCTGGCCCTGGTTGTTCAGCCAACAGTCCTGAGTCCTGTAGCCCATTTTTCACCAGATGTCCAGGAACTCAAACACCTAGTGTAGTCCTTCTTTACCCTGGTAACGACCAAGCCGGTATGGGTTTCTGTAAATTACGTCTCACTATATTTTTTATGGGAGAAACACTCTTTGTCTGACTCCTCTGATGATACTTGTCCAGTGTGGTTGAACCTCTGGCATAGCTCTCATCTTCCTCAGAACACACAAGCCCCAGTCAAGGTAGTGCCTCACTGGGGGTTTCTTTTAGTATTATTATTTTGTTAATTTCTGTGATTATTTGATAAGTTTTTACACAATTTATAATATCTGCATAACTCTAGAGAAATCAGGATCAGAGTCCTTCTCAAGATGGGTTTACAGCAAGGATACTCGCAGGTAATCATTCCTATTTTTGTGTAATTCAGAATTATCTGACCATCAACGCTGCTGTGTGATGCTATTGAACTATTTCTGCAGTACTAATAGTAGTAGGGAAATAGGTCTCTCAAGGACATCCAAGGTACTGAGAGCAGGACTTATATCCACCAGGATCAGGGCAGACATGGTCTCTTGGAGATAAAGTGAAAGGTCCTTCCAGCCTTCTGTTCAACTTCTATCTTACGAAACTTTATGCTTTCCTCTGCAGTGAGGAAATCGTGATTCTAACCAAATCTCCCTGGAGAAAAAATTGTTTTTCTGTGTTCATGTGTTAATGTACTTTCCTATATGTGTGTGCAGGTTCCAACTGCTCTTTAGCACCACACTTGGCTGTGTGACTTTGTGTATACAGAGTTATGCATGGATCTCTGTGTGTATAAGTAGATGAATGGTTATATCAGATGGAGGCTGAATATAGTCATTTTTCCTATTGCCCTAGTTATGGGATGGAGGACTCAAGAATTTGTTCCTATCTGTTGTTTCATGAACATTTCAGACATTTCTTAAACAACTATCCTGGAAATGCCACAGAATACCCATAATCCTGGTTTTCTGACAGGCATATCTGTATAATAAATATTATTACAAGGGTGCTTGCTTCATTGTTATTTTAAATCATGTCCTAACAGTGTGGAATTGCATGTGTGCATTTAGATTTGAAGCAGTCAAGGGCAAATCTGAAGCTTCAAAGCTTTTCAGTGAAGTTATAAAACACTGCAAGGCAAAAAGTGAAATTACCTCTCATTTTGGAAATGTTATTAAAAGTAAAATAAAACCTCAGTTTCCTTGTAGGATGAATGTGTTAATAGCATGAAAATGTGATACTAAAATCTTACTTCATTAGATCTTTTCTTCTATCATGTAATTAATGAAAGATTCATTGAAGTCATTTTAACTGATTAAGGTATTGTTTGTTTGATCAGTAATTTTGACTTTGGAGAGCATTGGCCTACACAGGCTTTTACATAGCAGACAGCTGGCTTGAAATACAGAATATAGAAAAAAATTTCATACAATGTATCCCTCTTAATTTTCCATTTTAATTTAATATATATAGATTGAAATTTTCCATTTCCATATATTTACAGCCTTGCAGAAAGATTCCTTATTCTCCAAATCAATTCTATGCATATTGTTATAACTCCCCTTGTACCAGGAATTCTGTTTCATAGCACCTAAAAGTGCTTCCTCTCACTCTTTCTTGTAACCTCGTTCAAAACCTACATCTTCTTATACTGTTTGTTATATTTGCATTCCCACCTGCTCCCTATATACTGCTAAAATTCGAATTCCTGTAACTTTTAACTGAGTGAAATGGTATATCATAGAGCAATTTTTTTCAATCAAGTACCTCAAGTGGGCTTGAGAATTATAGAATGCATTCAAAATGCAGGACCCGTGACTCCCAGGGAATTAAAATTTGGCAAATTTTATAAAACATTTTATGGCATAAACATTTATCACAATGCAGTTTACGTCATAAAGCTTCTGTGCTGATTTTTGACTGTATGATGTACTATACAATTCAATAAGGGCCATTTTCAAGGCAGGTACATCTCTGAATTATTCCAACTTCTCCAATAAAGGCACTGCATTAGAAGTTCTGCCTATTATTGAAGGCATTGGGAATCTGATAAGGAAATGTCTCTGAAACCATGCCCTAATGGAGAACAAGTTATCCAGTAGTGTATATGTCCCTGTGCCACCGGTGTTCATAACAAACCACATTGTTATCAAAATGACAACACATAAGTCATGTCATTGAGAAAATGAGATAATTATGTAATTGTATCATGAGATCCAATTCAGAAAGAAGTTATTCATGTGGTGGGGAGAAGGATGCACATTTGTTAATTGCCCCAAAAGTGTAGATGTTCCAGTGCTCAGAACACCATGACCACAGTTGGAGGATAATAAGTCTGGTTATTCACACATTCCAGATATGTCATCCAGAAATGGCCAGCACTCTGGCAGGTTCGATCCGCAAGCTCCGCATGATGGGGTGAGCACCCGTCACTTGCCTCA
>JANHZU010003802.1:0-11225 GCA_032468055.1 Acrochordus granulatus
GAATTCCCCAGCCAACTTTAAGATGAGAAGACTTCAATGCCCAGAATTCCCCAGCCAACTTTAAGATGAGTAGACTTCAATGCCCAGAATTCCCCAGCCAACTTTAAGATGAGAAGACTTCAATGCCCAGAATTCCCCAGCCAACTTTAAGATGAGTAGACTTTAATGCCCAGAATTCCCCAGCCAACTTTAAGATGAGTAGACTTCAATACCCAGAATTCCTCAGCCAGTGTGCTGACAAGGAATTCTGAAGTCCACACACTTTAAACTGGCCAACTTTGAAAAACACCACCCTAGAAAGTTCCACAGCTAACACTACTTTCACACAACACCCTACAGCAGAAACTAAGAATCCACATTTTAGCCTAATATGTTGGGTGTACCCTGTCCTTACTGTTGAGGCTTCGGTTTTGTTGTACAGACCCAAAACAAGGACTACTTGAGTACATGAGGGGTACATTTTTGGAACTGGCGATACAGAAATACTGTTAACAAATACCTAATCAAAGTGGAGCTCGGATAAATAAGCTAAGACTACCAAATCTGACCTGCTGAAATCCAGAGGATCCCTAAGTGCCTGCCAAGAGATTAGAGAACATCTAAGCTAGCATTTCTCAACCTTGGCAACATTAAGAAGTGTGGACTTCAATTCCCAGAATTCTGCAGCCAGCAATGCTGCCTGGGGAATTCTGGAAGTTGAAGTCCACACATCTTAAAGTAACCACGGTTGAGAAAAACCGTGCTAGATGAATTTGCTGGCCAGTTCAAAGAAAGATTATCTACGAATATTCTCATTAAGCCAGGTCATCCTTTCCCCTTCATCTTCATCCTTTCCCCCAAGCCCCTCCCTTCTGTTAGAAATTAACACCCTGTTTAAACTGCTGGGTGTAACCTTGCTTTGTTTCCTCATCTCCCCCACCCCCTTTTTAAGAAATGTACCTATTTCCTGACCACCCTTTTTCATTTTTAGATGGATCGAAAAAGCCTTCTGGAGGGAAGGCGAAACGTCTCCAGTGACATCTTGTAATTAAAGTCCAGTTGCCTTTGTAAGGAACTTTGCAAAACTTCTGCAATTTTTACTACATGGATGAAGATTCCCGCAAAGAACGAACCCCCTAGCAGAGAGTTTCCCAACCTTCGCAACTTTAAAGCGCAGACTTCAACTTCCACGCTGGCTGGGGAACTCTTGAGTGTCGAAGCCCCCGCACGTTAACATTGCCAAGGCTGAGAAAGACGGGGCTGAGCTCTCGGCTGTGGTCTGCTGGTCTTCATTTGGAGCTCCCAAGAAGACCAACATCTCACCTTTTCATCCGGCTGTTTTCCCTTCCTCTTTTCTTAGCCGAGAAGAGGGAGTGTCCACCTTGCTCTGCGTCGCAAATTAACCTCTTGCTTAGGCAGAAACAGGAACAAGGAAGTGGGGAGGAAAAAAAACAACCTGGCACCGTGGGGCATCGAGGAAAGACGAAGAAGCGCTTGCAGATGACTTTTCCCACCGAGATTTCCCAGTAAATCGAGAGTGGTGCCTGGTTGGTTATTCCTTCCTTTCTCTCCGAGGTTGGTGGATTTTGTTCTGCCTCGTTTCTTACGAAGCAGAGCCGTAACCCCGCTTGGTCCACCTCCTCGGAGCTCTCCTTCTCCGAGGAGGGCTTCCCCTTCGGTCCTTCGACGAGAAGACGGAGGTGAAGCCAAGGCGGCCCCTGGGGTAGAAAAGGTGAAGGGTGAGAAAAATCTCGGAACTCAGCACAACCCGTAGTAGTTCGTTTGCGCTGCCCCTTCTCTCTCTCTTTAAATTCATTCTTTTTTTTTTTAAAGGAGGAATCTGCCGGGTAGGGAGGCTGCAGGAGGAACACCTGTGGGAGGGATCTATGTGTGTAATGCCTGCTGCATCACAGTTGTGACGACCAGATGCTCCTTGGCTGTTCTGAACACCCAGAAGTTCACTGGAATATAAAAAAAAGTGTTAATTTCCTCAAAGCCCTGGAGACAATGGCTTTCCCAAGGGGCAGGGGGACATGGGAGGGCTATGGAGTTGGTGCAGTGGTAGATCCGTTCTGATGAATGGGATTGTGAGCTGTGAGTTTAAGGATTTTAGCATCCCTTTTTTCTGTTTTTCTCCTGTTTTTGCATTGTTGCGTTGCTCTTTGTGTGTTTGCGTTTAGAGTGAATTGTGAGCTGCCCGGATTCATATAGATGACATGAACGTCTGTATAAATTATAATAATAATGAATAAATAATAAAATCCAGTGGTTGCCCTGCAAATCTTATCCATGCTGTATCAGATTCTGCCTGAGGCTTGGGATCCCAATCTTCAGATGACAATGTTGTATTTCTGAAAGTTGTCTGCTAACATCACAGTATTGTGATGTACTTTAGTATCCTAAGATGAACTCCATTTCCCCGCCTTTTTTTGTGGGAGGAAGCAAGGAATCAGCCATCATAAGATCTCTTGAAAATATTCATTATTAATTCTAATGTGTTCTAGTTGCCCAATTCCAATAGACATCATAAAGCCATTATGGAACTTAAACAGTAGACTTAACGTTTTGGAGGGCTCCAAGAAGAGATATGAGAAGGCTGGTTGACCTGGGATTTGTTTTTGTGATGGCATGTGGGAAAGACCTTGGGAGAATAGGTGAAAAGATGCTGCCTAGGGAATGATCAGATAAGAGAGGGCATCGCCCATAGCTGGGTAGTAGGTGGGGCAAGAGGCTCAGAAGAGACCCTTCCTAGTTTCTCAGCTACAAACAAGATAATGGGAGAATTGTACTTTCAGATTTGCAAGACTGAAGTTGGCCTCACTGAGTAAACAGACAGGAATCACCACCAGATGAGCTAAATTCAACTTTACGATAAACCTGCATTGACAGAATATTTCAAGTCTGAAAGAACAAATCTCCCCCATCGCCTTTACCGCTGAGAAACTAGGGAAGGTCTCTTCTGAGCCCCTTGGCCTGCCCACTATCCAGTTGGGGGCTGTGTTGTCTCTTATCTGATAGTTCCTTTGGCAGTGTTTCTTAGCTCAATCTCCCAAGGACTTTCCCACATACCGTCAGTTTTGAAATGAGCAATGAGATTCTGAAAAATTTGCTTGTGGTCCTCAGGGCTCCTCCAAAAGTTGGTGTCATGAGTGTGGTTGAAGATAGAAGGAAAATGCAGGGTATCAAATGTACCTGATAGAGTAGGAGTGATGAATATATTTATTGACCTTAAATCAAGTCCAGAGTTTTGGGCCTGCTCACATTCCTCGTGGGTCTGCCCTTGCTTAGCCTTCAGCTCCTTAGAGGTCAAGGGTGTTTCTTCACCTAAAGAATACATACTCCTGGTTCTGTTCAACTGATATTAAGAAGGCTCCTAAAATGAAAAAGTGGAGAATGAGGCCGCAGCAAATAATTCTCCAATTTTCTGCACGTTGCGTACTCCTTCTTGAATATGACAGCCACACATTCTTACTGGAAGGGGCCTTCACCTAAGACACTGGCATGCATATTCTTCTGCATGAAGTTGGCTCTCTCCATTCAGATACAGCCTGATCCTCCTCTCCCTTTGCAGCTTTATAACAACCTTTTTAACAACCTTTTGTCATGCCTGAATGGACTGAACTGAATGCTTTCCTGTGATTTGTAGAAGTGTGGTTGTGCTGATAATCTGTTTTCCTCCCTTGGCAGCTCAAAGAGAATCACTGCAGGTGTGCCGAGAGGTGAAATGGGGACTCCAGGAAAAAATGTTGCTGAAGACATAAGTCATCAGATCAATGATGCTCTGAGTCGTCTGCAAAGCAAGGAGCTGTTCCAAACAACCTGGGATGTTGTGGCTTTTGCCATTTTCTTCACTTTCATCGGTAAGTGGAGGGAGGAGAGGAAGAGTTTGGGAGGCAACCACTTTGCTTCTGAGGTTGCTAACGTGGGTGAGAGGGCCTGCATGGCTCAAGAGTTGCTAACTTGGGGGCTCAGAAGAATTCTGATGGCACCTTCCCAGAGGGTAAGAAGAGACTTAGGAGGAAACAAGAGTGAGGTGGTCAGAACCAACTTGGTGGAACTAAGTAGGCACAAGGTGGGTCAGTGCAGGAAAAAGACCTCATGGAAACTCAAGTCTTCTTCTGTAAAAAGATGAAGATTTCCCCACAGCTGTGACCAACTCTAGGGGGGCAGTGCTCATCCCGGTTTCATAACCGAAGAGCCAGCATTGTCTGAAGATGCTTCCGTGGTCATGTGGTGGCATGACTGTACGCTGAGGCACACGGATGCTGTTAGCTTTCCCACCAAAGGCGATACCTATTTGCATTTTGCATGCTTTCGAACTGTAGGTTGGCAGGACCTGGGGTCCTGGGGTGAGTAATGGGGACCTGGGGTGAGTAATGGGGGCTCACCCCATTACGTGGCAGTGCTTGGGTCTCGAACTTGTGTTGGCAACCTCCCGGCAGCGTCTTAAGTGCTCGGCCACCGCAAGCTCCTTCTATACCACCCAAGAAAAGTTGCTCATGAAGCAAACTGTTTGGCCTGCACCCTTCGGCAGCATCTCAATATTTACAGCTTCGTTGATAAGAAGAAAAACCACCCTGGATTCTGACAGGCCATAAAGTCAGGCACTGACAAAGCCGTTTTTCCCCCATGCCAGGAATGGTTCTCCTGCTCGCTCTCCTTGCGTTGATCCGCTGTTGCTGCTGTGATTGTGATTCTAGTTCGTATAAGAAGGTAGGTGGTTTCAACAGTAACATGGCTTAAAGGTGCACATCGAATGGTGGACCAGATTGAGACCTCCAGCTTAGCCAGTGCATATGTGTATGCACGCATATATAGGAAGTCCTCGACTTGTGCCCTTTTATTGAGTGACTGAAGTTATAAGATTGAAAAAAGCGACTTAACACCCAATCCTCACACTTAGAGCTCTTGCTACATCCCTACAATCATGTGATTGCGATTTATGCTCTTGGTAACCAGCATGTATTTATGCCAGTTGCAGCGTCCTGGGGTCACACGATCACCATTTGCAACCTCCTCAGCTGGCTTCTGAAAGCCAATGGGGAAAGCCTTAAGCAGCAGGGCAAAAAAAGGTCATAAAGTTGGGTGTGGTCATGTGATAATCAATGACAGCGTCACTTAGCGAACAAAAGTTCCAGGCCCAATTGTGGTTGTAAGTTGAGGACTATCCGTAAGTTTCTCATTCTGGCAAAGCAGCTGTGCTACGCCGAGTCAGATCCCAGGTATATCTAATCCAAGAGTCTGAAAAATTAGCTTGCAAGGGAGAAGCCTCTTGCAGCTCCAACTGGAGATGGCGGGAGCTGAACCTAGGACCTTCACGAACACCACCTGCCTTCGGCCACAGTTCTGGCCCTTCCATTCACACCGTGAGCGGACTGGGCCATCGCCGGTTTTATTGCGTGCAGAACTCTCCCCACTTTGAACCAAAAGGGCTAATCAAGCTTACAATAAACCGAAATGGAGCCTTTCATGCTTGCTGCAAAGACAGCGAAGGGAAACACACTGATAAGGCCAATGGTGCAGAGTTTTAGAACGTGTTGCGACGCTCCTTCGAAAACGGTTTGGGGTAGACACGCAGAGGAATCGAGAACACCCATTTCCGGAAGGTGTGAATGATGGCTTCATCTCATCAGCGGCCATATCCTGGTCGGTGGTTATGGAGATGTTCTAAATAGGCAGCCATTTGAGGTGGCAGGAAGACTTCCTTCCCTGGGTGTGTTCGAGCAGAAATTCCCGGCGGAGGAACTCTAGGAGTTGAAGTCCGCCCATCGTAAAGCTGCCCAGGTGAGATACCCCTGCTCTAACCATTGCTTCCGTGTCTACAGGTCAAGAAAAGTAAAGTTGGTTTTGATAACATGGGCATGGAGCCTTAAGATTCAGCAGGACCAATCCCCCTAGCAACTGGCTTTATACTGATTTTTTTTTCCTGCTGCGCTGGAATTTCTCGTTAAGAAAATCAGATCTCCCCTTGGCGCAGCTGCCTGACTGGTGAGCCCCAAGAGGCTTCGATGCTCAAATTATGATTCTTCATCCCGATCTGTTTGCAATAAAGCTCGAGAGCAGTTCTCACGACGATCCTTCCCGGCCACTTCTGATCATGACTGACAAGAAGAGATCTAACTCGATGTGCGGTCCCCCAGCAGTGATAAATTCTCCTTTGCAAAGATTTGCAAAGTCCGTCTCGTAATCTACCAGTTGGTTGGGTCCGTTAGCGTGTTTTAAGAGCGGGGATCAAGGCGAACGCTTCGGCCACCTTTTTCCTAGCAAAAAAGACATTTAACTCAGTAATTGTTGCTCAGCATGGGCTGCTTTTCTTCCTCTAGATTTGATTTCTCTATAGTAAACAGCCCAGATCTTGTGCCACCTTTGTATGTCGTTTTTTGTCTATGTCATGCTGAAAATGTTTGACCAATTCGGGATGCTTTAGCACCCCAGATTTGTCATTTTTCAAGATGCTGTGATCCGAATTTCAACGTAAACTGTAGTCTCCGATCTCTGTGAATCTTTTACTGTGTAGAGGCCTTTATAAGCTGGTGCTGAATAAAATTGGATGGCTGTAAAGCGACTGAAGAAAAGGAACTTTTTTTTTGCAGTTCCCATTCAATCCATGCTTTAGTAGACCCGATGGAGGGTGGGTAGATCTGCTTTCTGCACATGATAAAAACACTGTACACTATTGATGAAGATTCTGGATCCTTCCCTGTCTAGGAAATGAACTTCTGCATCATTTTTGGCCCAGGAGTGAATTTAGCCATCTTGAAGCTAATTTAGCCATCTTGTAGTGAATTGAGCCATCCCTCACCATCTCTCCTGTATGTACCACCTCCACCCCCCAAAAACCCCATCAAGGGTTCTCCTCCAGGAACACCAAGCCATGAGCCACAATAATCAGCAATTTTTATTCCATACAACAGTTAGGTACAAGGATTAGGATTCATGCATATTTAGCAGCAACCAAACCCCTTTGTTACTAAGATCACTCTGGTATTTTCTACTGCTTGGTGGCCAGCAAAGGATTTTCCGGAAGACTTGATGAATAAGCAGAATAATTCTTTGCTTGTAAAAAGTAGAGGATAACCCACCACCAAAACCAAGGTGTTTCTTAACACTTCAAAGGTGGTGTTATGGAAATGAACAATCACCATGGTGCAAAAATCTAAAGAAGGGGCAGTCAGGAATGAGAACAAAATCCAAAATGTAACAAGGATTCTCTAAGAAAGGAATAATGCATGATCTATCCTATAGTTGGTCTTTCTGAGACAAGCCCAATGCAGGGTCAGCTAAGGCTGCAATTCATTTCCTCTCAGGTTCATAACCACTTTCCCCACCTCCAACAGAGTAAAGTCTGACCAGGGTTTATTGGCTCAGCCTAGCTTCGATGCCCGTGGAAAGAAATGCCGGTCCTTCTAAAGTGCTCATAAATAGTGACATTCTGAATACAAAAATGCTGATGCCAGACACTGCCTCCTACCCATCAGCTACCATGGAGTGGCAGAATCTGGCTCTTCCTCACTCAGATACAGTTCATATTGTGAGTTCTTCGTGGGAAAAGAGTGGCTGAAACTGACTGGACCGCTCTTGGTGAGAGGATCAATAGAGACGGTAGTTCCAATAGCCTGAAAACACAGCAATCTGGGAAAAATAAAAACACAAAGGGAGTTCAGAAACGAGCGTGTGGCAGCTTGCTAGCTCCAGTTCTTCAGCACGGCCAAATCTGCAATGGGAAGCCCACTTATCCAAAAAAGGAAGCGCTGCCTTGTTTTTAGGCCAAGGACCCAAAGGGTTTTTTTTTAAATGGGTTAAAAGGAAGCCTTTTGCTCTTCTGCATTGTGGCATTGGACTAGACAAGTAAATGATGGAGTACAGGCCAACTGGGGGACTCAAAGCTCAGGGATCACCTCTTTCCCAGCACAGTTTTTGTCTACCCCTGCACATTTTATCAACAACACTGGAAGGGACTACAAATGGAGAGTTAAAACTTTGATGGTAAGACAAAATAATGGCCTCTTTCTTTTCGAGAGTTAATAATTAGTAAGTTAATGGCATTGCTTCACAGCAGGGAGTATGTACAGTTTGGCCAACAAGGTTACAATGGTGGCTGCCATGGTGCAAACAAAACTTTGCCTCTGTGTACGCATACGGGGTGGTGGTGTTAATGACAGTCGCAGCCACTATCTGGATTTTTGTGACCATACCTTGCAGACACCCTTTCAGAGCCTGGGCAGTTACCGTAAAAAAGAGACAGCATAGCCCCAGCTGGATAATGGGTAGAGCAAGAAACTCAAAGGGAGTCTCCCTAATTTCTCAGGCTGTAAAGGAGACGTAGGGAGGATTGTACTTCCAGACTTGCGGGATTTTGTCAACGTAGCTTAACAATGAAGTAGAGTTAGCTCATCTTGTGATGCTACCTGGTTTACCGGGCAAGGCTGATATCAATCTTGCGAGCATGAAAGTACAATTTCCATTGTTTCCTCTCCTAATCTCTTTTCCTTGTACCATTACATCCCTGCCTTACACCTAAGTATGACCTTTCCCCTTTCTAGGGCAGCAGTCAGCATCAGCATACATGCTGATATCCTTTGAAAATGATGATCAATCTTGCGGTGCTTTGCACACCTCAGAGCACTGCGTCTATATATATTCTCATTCTTATTCCAGGTCATAATTAGTAGCAAAATTGCATAAAATGTAAAACTTTCTCAAAAAGGCAACTGGACTTTTATTAGTAGCTGTGATTGGAAACGTTTCATCTCCTATCCAGGAGACTTTCTCAATCCGTGTGGCAACGGAAGAGGTGGCAAAAACATATACGTTTCTCTAAAGGCAGGAAACAGGACACCAACCAGAGAAGGTTCTCACATAACAAACCAAGCAATAAATATTTACGTACAGGCCCTGAAGGGCAAAACAGGTCTCTAAATCTTCACTGCTTATGTGAGAACTTTCTCTGGTTGGTGTCCTGAATCCTGCCTTTTGAAAAACATATATATTCTTGCCATCTCTTCCATTGCTAGAACGACTGAGGAAGTCTCCTGGATAGGAGAAGAAATGTTTCCAATTACAGCTACTAATATATTCCAATTTCTTCTACCAATATAAGTCCAGCTTCCTTTTTGAGAAAGGTTTGCATTTTATGCAATTTTTCTTCTATCCCAGATCACTGATTCCTGGAGCTGTACACATCCAACATCTATTTAAGGGATATCTGTTAGGAAAGCAAGAAACTTCCTTCAACCATTTCTCCTCGTTCGCCTCACCTTATCTTTGAGTTGCTGGCAAAGCTGCAGGGAGACAGTGAAGAAAACAAGGGCATCATTCAGCCAAGGTACGACACACTCCACCTTATGCACATGGCTGACTTCATATCTTTGGTTACCGTACTCACTGCAGAAAGAGAAAGAGGCAGCTGCTCTCGGTGAAGCAACACAGGAAAGACATTCCTCTCTACCATCAAGGCAAGCCCTCCAGCAGGTGGCAATGGTACTTACAACATGGCTCCAGGATTGTGCAGGATGGACCCCCCAGCCGGGCGGAAGTTCTGAAAAAGGAGAAGCATCGATCACAGAACCCAATTTCTACAGATTTAGCTTTGCATGGAAACACAGCCTAGGCTGTGCTGCTGCCATCCCCACAAAGCAGACCAGACCAGGAAGTCAATTCCATAGAAAGATTAAAACTATTTTTATTGTGACTGGTTACAATAACAGAATCTTGCAAGTCAGATTATGGTGTATCTTCATTGTTCCTCATTGTTCCCTGAATTAGGGAGGTGTCTGAGCTGCTTCTAAATCTTCTCTGCCTGTTTTGGACTGGAAATGTTTCATCCCCCATCTTCCAAGCAATGGATCTTGCATATCTCCATCAACGTCACCTTCTTTACTCTCTATAGCTATCAAAGCCATGAGAGGAGAATAGGAGGTAACGTTACAAGATCAGGAAAGGAGATTGATTGCTTGATCATGTGCCATCGAGTCTTTTTTCGGTTCCTAGTGACCACATAGATTTTCTCCATGGTTAAGACAGAAGATCTACTCAAATCTGTGCCCCAAATGGGACTCTAATCTCTGCTATTCCCAGCAAGTTTCTTCTATTTCCTGTTCCTGAAATGAGAAAAGTGATGGCATGGGAGCTGCCTCCTATCCATTAGCCGAACATTGTGCTCAGCTCAGCTCAATGAGATCCAGAGCAATACAGTGGTGAAAATGTTGATCTTGCACTGAGAAGAGCCAGATTCTAGTCCTTGCTCAACCAGAGAAGGCTCCCTGGATGTAATGATCCTGTAGATAGGAATGACCTTGGGAGAAGAGGGGTGGGGGGAAGAGATGCTGCCAAGGGAATGATTAGATAAGAGAGGACATAGCCCGCAGCTGCCTAACAGGCAGAGAAAGAGGCTCAGAAGAGAACTTCTCTAACTTCTTAGGCTGTAAAAAAACAGGGGAGATTTGTACTATCATACTTGCAAGATTCTATTACTGAAGCCTTACAATAAAGTAGAATTAGCTCTTCTGGTCATGTTTCCTGTCTGGTCTACTTGGGAAGGTTGACACTGGATGACTCTGGGCCATGACATTCTCTCCCACTAGCTAGTCTCTCTTTTTCACAAGATTGTTGTGGTAGTGGGAGGGATGGAGGAGAGAGAGAACTGGGAAGTCAAGAAATAGCAAAAATGATAGTGTGGGACTAGGTCCATAGTGTGTGCTAAGCAGTGTAAGAAAGTGAGTGGCAGCTGCCCAGAAAACCAGATGTGCTGCCGGTCTTAGTGAATTTCATTCTGTAACAGCCAGTGTGGTGCAATGCATTAAGAAAGAAAAGAGCCAGGATCAGCCGTGGAAGCTTACAGGGAGTCTCTCAGCCAGCCACTTGAAACTGCCTCCCAGGATTGTTGCGGGGCAGGTGGGGACAGGAGCAAGAAGCAGGTTACCAAAACGTGAGTGAAAAAAATGAAAAAGAAGGAGCCGTTTGGGCATGAAGTCCAAAATGATTTTAAGGAGGGTTATCTGGCCACAAAACACTTCTCACATCTGGGTGAGGATATGCTGAAGCCCAAGATAGTGGCCTGCACAAGATCCTCTGAACTATTCAGCCTCCTTCCATAATGCAAAGCTTGAGTAGAGATAAGCTTCTATGCAAGAGTGCCTGACCGTAGCAAGCAAGCAGGACGGAGGAACGATGCCTAATCCAGAATTAGCCCCAGAGATCAGCTACAGGCAGCCTCAGTTGTGATATATTTACAGGAATCAGCCAAT
>JANHZU010003802.1:19681-39031 GCA_032468055.1 Acrochordus granulatus
GCTTGGGAAGACTCCGGGAGGCAGTGCAAGACAGGGGGGCCTGGCGTAATGCAGTCCATGGGGTCGCGAAGAGTTGGGCATGACTGCGCGACTGAACAACAAGGGTACTATGATCAAGGCTAGGCAGCTGTACTTTCTGTACCCTGGATCAGTATTGGCTGGGGAATTCTGGGAGCTGAAGTCCTTAAATTCTTTAAGCTGAAGTCATAAAGCTGCCAAGGTTGACAAACACTGCTCTAGACAAAAGAACTGCTGAAGACTTAATGCATTCCATTTGGAGACGAGGAACGGTTTGAAAGGACCCATTTGGAAACAGGAGAGAAAACTGTAGAATGGATGGCCTCATTCCAGGCTGGCAGCGAAGAAGGAAAATGCTTCCATGTGCACAAGAAGAAAGTGACTGCGACTAGGAGGATCCAAGAGGCAGTGCGGTATAGCGGTTAAGGAACAGAGAGATTTCACTGGGAGGCTGACCGCTCTCTCTCAGTCCAACCCATGTTCCAGAGTCACTGCTGACAGGAAAAGCAAACTTGCATTGTGCACATAGAAATACAAGGGAATCCCAAATAAAAACACAGTGCATACACTGAATAGAAGGCTCTTATCATTTAGACCCTATGTATTTAGATAGATTAGACACAGAGCATATATTGAATTGGTGGCCCTTTATATTAGGCCCTATATAACTTCAAGGTAAACTGAAATGGGTCACTGGAAGGAAAAAAATGGAAATTAAACCAGGTTCATTCCTACCTGCGCAGGACGAAATCCACAGACTGATGGTTGATCCACTAAATCTAACATTGGTCAGTTCAGAGGTTTCTGTTTCATCAGCTGTTTCGATCCATCCCCCTCCATGGAGTCACCCTCTTCCCTTTCCAGCAAAATGCCCCCCCAATACATCTTCCCCGTACACCGGGCAGAAGCAGATTGCACAGAGATGGTATCCTCCAGCCCCATAAAGGAGAATGGGGGGGGAAGCATCGGCCTCCCCATCCCCCAGCAATCTCTGCTGCTGTGCAACTGTTGTGCATGCTCAATCCCAAAGGATGAAAGCACTAAACGGCAGATGGGAGAGGTGGGAGGATGGGGAAAAGGGAAGATTTTTGTGCCATATTATTTATCTCTTGCACTTTCTGCACTGCCTGGGGAGCGGCTCTATGCTGATGCTTGTAAGCACTCTGTACGACAACTGATAGATAAGCCTACAGGGAAGGCCAGAGAGGGAGGGAAGCATTAAGGGATCCCCCAGTTTTAGCTGCAGGGGGCCACGGTGGCCTAGTGATTTAGATACTGGGCTTGCCGGTTGGAAGGTCAGCAGCCCAAGTTCCAGACCCAGATGCTGCATAATGGGGTGAACTCCTGTTATTCGCCCCAGCTCCTCCCAACCTAGCAGTTCGAAAGCATGCAAAATGCAGGTAGATGAATAGGTACCACCTAAATTGGTGGGAAGGTGACAGCGCTCCGTGTGCCTTGGCATGTAGTCATGCTGGCCACACGATCGCGGAAGCATCTTTGGACAACGCTGGCTCCTTCGGCGATGATACGGAGATGAGCACCACCCCTAGAGTCAGACACTACTGGACAGGGGAAGTCTTTACCTTTTACAATCAGCCTGGCATTGAGAGGTACAAAGTTCCCTTTTGGGGAAGGGCAGAAGGAGAGCCAGTTTGGCATAGTGGGTTAAGGTGCTGACCTGGAGACAAGGAGGGTGCGAGTTCCAGTCCTGCCTTAGCCATGACAACCTGCTGGTGACTTTGGACCAGTCTCCTTCTCTCAACCCAACCACCTCACAGGGTGATTTTCGGGGGAGATTGAGCTGCCATTCTTGGCAGCTTCCTGGAAGTCCCTTAAATGTGGTTGTGTCAACAGACTTGGGAATCTCGAGGAAATGGCGAATTGCTGCAATTGCGGAGTTCTAGGTGCTCGCTGAGCGTTTTTTTCTTTTTCAGAGGTCTCGTTACGCAAACGAGGTAACATTTTGCAACGGCTGCACCATTTGGAAAACGGAAGATACTCTACTCCTTAACAATACTGCTTTTCAAAATCATTATAGAATGTTTTGATGCCTGTTTATATTGTATTTTAACTGCCTTCCAGAGTCATGTTTGTGAAATGGGCGGCTATATAGACAAGAAGAAAAAATAAATAAAATAAGAGGTGGGAGTATTAGCCATGTTCACTGCCTCAAGTTATATATTATACCTATAAAAGCTGGATAAAAATCTAATAATATTAAAATCCAACTACTGGGAGATCAGAACACAGCTTTGGGGCTGCAAAACTACAAAGGAACAGGAGGTGGCAGCCAAGGGACCCCAAGAGGGAGAGGTCGGTGGACTTCTAGTGGTTGCCCGGATTTATGCAGTCCAGGTGCAGGGGACCCTCCTCTCCAATTTTAAAATTAGGAGAGGTCCTTGGAGCCAAAGCCGCGGCTGGCTTGCCTCCGCTGCCCGGTTGCAAAGGGTGTTCGTTTCCTGTTTTGCAAAGCAACCCCAGCTCAACTGCGGCTTGTCCAACAAACCCGGATTAAAGCCAACCCGGCCTACCTCGCAGGGTTGTGGGGAGGCCGCAAAGCACCCCCAGGACCTTCACCGAAGAGCTGCCGCCCACCCAGATCACCCCAAAAGGCGGATCTCCGCCCGACGGTTGGGTGAAGAAAAGACGCAAATGGATCCCCAGCCGGGACGCTCCCCGGCCCGAAGCGATGACGTCACGCGCCGACCAATGACGTCACGGACCCCCGCTCCCGATGCCGTCACGCGCCCCTCGCACGGCCCCCCTGCTCCTCCCGCGCCGCCTCGATTCCGCAGCAGCTGCGCTCGGCCTTACCAAGACGGCGCGCTCGGCCGCGCTCGCCAAGGCTGCCATCCTCATCCCCGCCGCCGCCGCCGCCGCCGCCGCGGGCTACGGAGCAGCGGGGCGTCGGCTCGTTTCCCACCCCCTCTTGCCGCCCATTGGGCAAGCGCTGCCGACGCGAGCGCCCCCATTGGCCGGGCGTCGGCCGGGGCATGCCTGGCCGCCGCAGAGGCGCCTCCCCCGGTCGCTCCTCTCCGCAGCGCGGGCGACGGGCGACGCGGCGTCCTCGGCGGAGGCGCCTCGGCCGTGGGGCCACCGAGTCCTTCCCGGGCCCGAGCGGGACTCCCCGCCTCTGCGGCGGCCGGGACGCGGAGGGTCCGCTCGACGCTGCGGCACTTCGCGCAGCGCGCTTGCGGGCCGCTCCCGCGGAGGGGACCCCCGCTCGCGCCCCTCCGTGCGGTTCCCGCGCCCAGACGCAGCCAGCGCCGCCCCCTTTCCGATCCCTGGAAGCGGGGCGCGGCAGCGCGTTGACGACGCCGGGAAACCCTCTCGGCGGGCACCGCATCGTTCTGCTTTTCCTTCTCGACCTGCCATGTTGTTAAAAGAACTGCAACGCCAGGCTTCCTTCTGATTTTTTATTTTGAATCAGCACATTTATATATACATATGATTATCCTCTGGATTCTACTTGAACAAGGTGATCGTCATGTTGTCTTCTGAATGAGATTCACACACAAAATATCCTCCTAGAACTCTTTTTACCTGTTCACCTTCTCAGTAATTTTCGGATTGTAAGACAGTGTTTTCCTTCAAAGTTATTTCAAACATGACTCCACTTTCTTAAAAGCGCACAGGTTTCCAAAACAAACTCTGGAAATAATCATAAACCAATCATTGTATTCACTTTTAATTCACTGGTGGGGTTAAGAACAAATGACAAAATAGAGAAAAGCACTGTTACTCAACATAGCTAATTATTTAGTAAGCAAATCATTTTATTTTCTAAAGTTTATAAATAAATACATAAATACTGGAGATTTTTCTCATTTTTGTTCTAATATAACCACTCAGACAAAGAACATTATCAACAGGTAAAATTGTAACTGTTCCTATCCACCTTGTAAAAAAAAAAGTTTAAATCTTTCCATTTCATTTCAAATGTTTTCCCCCATTTTCTGCTAATGCTTCAAACAATATTATTGAAATAAACTACAATTTTGTCATTGCAAAGGAAATTGTATGGTGTGTTGCAGAACCCCAGCTGTTGTGATTTATATAAACTTTATGATTAAGATGATTTCCATTTTTAGAAATCTTACATCCTCCATCAATAGATTTTCAAATTTTAATTTTGCATTTTTTCAACTTTAATGGTACTGATTTCCAAAGTTTCTCCATTCCCCAATCCTTGTAAGTTATGCACAAATAATGTTAATCCATTATTTTAAATGTATATACTTGACTAGTACATCTATTAACTATTTTGATGGTTTGGGAGTGGGAGATTAATATTGTTTTTCCCCCAAAGTGTGCCGTTAGAAAAGAATATTTTAGAGCAACAAATAGCATTGTGTTACCAAGAAAGGTTTTATTTCCTTTTGCCAGTAGCTTTGTTAATTGCACAAGAAAAAAAAATCATTTTGTCTGTGTTTGCCATTTAATCATCACCACACATCCTATCTGAATGACAAAACATTTAAAAACAAGGCAAAATAAAAAATTCACAACCTTAATTACCTATAGATCATTCATCAAAGAAGAAGGAATTAAAAGAAACGGCTTTTTCTTACAAGCTCTCCACAAGTGTAATATCTTTTGTCTTTCAAAAGGAGGGAACAAAAAAAAGCAACTGCTAAAACAGAAATCCCATTAAAAAAAAGAAACTTTACAGTATTGTCAACAATATTAAGACAACAATGACAACAAAGCCAGTTCCATTGTATTCTCTTGTAACAAACACTGCCTCTCCTGCACCATCATGCCAGTTCAAATTTAAGGACACCCCAACCAAAAACTGATCAAAGCTGACTCTCAAGAGCAGAAAGGCTAAATAGGAAAGGAAGAGTCTCACGGCACCTTAAAACCAACAAATATATTCATTTGGTAGAAAACTGTAGACTAATGAATGCTTCTGACCCATAAAACTGGATGCCACAAAACCCAGTCTGCATAAATTAGTTTGGCTGCCAACGAAAGAAAAGAAAACAATGGTGCCCTTCAAAAAAGGCATCGGAGTGAGGCCAACAGTTCCACACCCTTTTGCTTGCATTTTGAGCTCCCCCAAAATCACTCACTGTGCAGTCCTGCAGGAAGGACCACACCTTTCAACAGATCTTTCTTCTTCCTGACAGAAACCACAAGATGGAGCCTGAATGGAAGATGCTGCAGTTTTCTACCGTAAGTTTTACTTGCAGTTCCTAGTTCTGTTTGGATTTGTTGCTTGGGAGGCAAAATAAAACATTCTGGGAACTATTTTTGTTCATGTTTAACCTCTGCGAGATTCTCAAAAAATCTCAGAAGGTTCTCCCTGTTCTTTAGAGCTGCTTTGGGAGAGTAGCTTCCTGCAATCATTTAGTGCCTTAAGAACTACCATCTCAGGTGAGGTCATCTTCCGCAGATCCACCTGTCCTGAGATACTGGTTGTCGTTGAAAGCTTCACCTACTCAGAAAGGGTTAGTTGAACAAGATAACACTTCAGTGTAGAAAAAGCAGCTGAATGACTGTTGGGAGCAATGAAACACAAGGACAGGGATAAAAACTGATGGCCTTTTTCAGGTGGATTGTCTACACCACAGGAGAAGAAAAAAAGCTACATAGGACTAGTATGCTAGGAAGAGTAGGGCAGGTGGTGTTCACTTTTAACATACAACTAAAAATCTGGTTTTTTGCCTGCACTCAGAATGGGCCAGCACATCCACATGGGTTGGAGATCAACCCACGTTCAAAAGTTGGATTTCACATAAATACTGGCAACAGAAGTTCATCATCAATCTGAAATGCACAATTATGCAGACTGGACATCTATGCGCTAAATTTTTGAGTGATAGGTGGTTTATGCAAATGTGAAAGTCTCTCCATGAACTACAGAACTGTTCCTACCCTTTCTGATGTATGCATTCCAAACTTGAGCAAAGCTTTCTCTCAAGATTAATACTGACTTTGAAACTGAAAAAGCATCACAATTCTGTAGGAGCATGCTTTCGCACTATCTGTATCTCAGACTACTTTGTTACTTCAACGTACTAGGCTATATCAGTTTACAGCTTGCTTAATTTTTCATTACATTACTTGCAAGCAGGTTAGTTCATGTTATGCCTTGGCATATCTTCCATTTTCCATAAAAGAAAACGTGGAAGTCAAATTCTTTAGATCAAATTATCTTTTTCTCTGGCTATTTGGCAATACTAGTCAAAGCAAATCATCCTTGTAAATATTAGGAGCAAACATGCATACGTCCAGTGTGCAGATTCTCCAAGATGAACCTGAAGGAAGAGACCACAGTTTTACCTTCCTTTTTTTCTGTAAATAAAAAAATGCCTATGCAACCCATTTTGCAAATTACAAGCAGGTCAAATAGTTTTACAGATGTGTTCAGAATGGATAATCCATTTGGGAATTTAGAGCCTATAGAGACATCCTGCATGTCAATGGCTTGCACTGAATTTGGATTAAGTAACAGAAGAAAAGTTATCTCACTCACAAAGCTGCTTCCATGGAGAAGGCCTGGATATAAACACCTCTTTTTCTATTGGGGAACTATAGACAGGTACTATATTAATTTATCCCTAGGCCCTTTTGATCTGATCTTTTTCTCCAAGGAAAAAGAATAGGTAGCAGATTCCAGATTCCCACCCCAATTAAGGTCATAAAACACCCAGTAAAGGGATATCCATCTCCCAGCTGTCTTGACTGTGCAACAGGACCCAATATATGCGTTATCCACAGCAAATCAATGAAATAGTAGCTGGAAACAAAAATGCTCAGGGACACAGATACAATCAGAACCTGGATTAAAGCCAAGCAGCACTATTAGGGGACTATTCCATTCTATGACTCCCAGGGGGTGGAACAGATCTATGGTTAAGATGGCCAGGATTCAACCTCTTCTACTGCTGCTGCAGCTGGCACAGGAAGGCATACTGTAGCAACTGTCCTTGTGGCAGATCTCAAGAGTTTTTGTATTAAAAAGGAAAAAAAAAATGGAGGGTAGGAGTAAGAGGAGAGGAGAGAGACAAAGATGGACTGGTCCAGAGTTAAAACCCGGTATTCATCATCATAATTAATCATAGTATTAACAATTAGAAGAGGGTAGCCTAGTGGATGTAGGCTCTGTACACAGCAGACATGTCATTGTCAGACTGGTCCAATGCTTTTGCCCGTTTGTAGACCTAAAGGAGAGAATGGAGCAGAAGAGAGAAATCAGTGCAAGAAAAGGAGGATTAATGACTTGCTAAAAAAAGGTAAAGATGTTCCCTGCCAGTTGTGGCTGACTCTAGGGGGTGGTGCTCATCTCCATTTCATAGCCAAAGAGCTAGCACTGTCTGAAGACGTTTCTGTGGTCATGCGGCCGGTATGACTATACATTGAGGTGCACAGAACACTGTTGCCATCTCACCAAGGTGGTACCTATTTATCCACTTGCATTTTACATGCTTTTGAACTGCTAGATTGGCAGGAGCTGGGGCAAGTAATGGGAGCTCACAGCAGTAAGTGGTGGTGCTTGGGTCGTGGAACTTTGGCTTCCAACGTTCTGGCCAATAAGCCCAGTGTCTTAACCACTCATGCCACTGTGTACCCCATAATGAGTTGCTACTAGGATATTAAACACCCCCAACTGCACCTACTAACTCTTCTTCCAGCAAGCTTATTTGAACAAATTGAGGATGATTTGGAATCTGCTTTTAAGTAGATAATGCCTAAATAAGAATCTGAATTCTGTTATTTTATACCCTGCTTCTCTGGCCAGAGAGTATTCAAGGTTACTGTTACAGAATTCCTTTATCTGTGGCCCTTCTGAAGTTTAAATATCTACACTGAAAAATAAGCCTAGTTAGTGGTCTTTAGATGCAGATAATTTTCTAAATGGTTTCAAAAAAGTATCCTTAAAACAGGACTGAACTGAAACAAGTTTGGAGAAAGCATACCTCATTGGCTGCAGCTGCCATGGGAGTTGGATGATTAACAGAATCGCCTAGTGCAATGGCTAATCTGAGATCCTTCTGGATGTATTTCAGGTAGAAATCAGGTTTGAAGTTTCCTTGCAGGATATCTAGAAGAAAGAGCCCAGATACATTTTCGTTATTCTACTTTCCCTACTGACAACTCTCTTCTTTTGCTCCTTAGTTACACTGTATCAGTGTAGCTATTTAAACATGCAAGATCATGTCAGGTCAGAATGATCTTGTCCCAGATTATCCATGCTAATAGATAACCAACTCTCTAGCTGGCCCCAGACAGCCCTTTTATGCAGTTTCAGGACTGGGGCTTTGGTATATAAATTTGTGTTTATTTTCTGAGCTAAAGCTTTTTCTCATAAACGTCATGTCATTCCATCTATTTTTTATTTTGTGCTTACATATAAACACAAGATTACGTTCCTTGAGAACTCGGCAGCATGCCTGGAGAGGAATCTCTTTATTATATCCCAACCATAAACCTAAAGATGGGTGAACTCCTGAACTGAGGGGATTTGAGCCTTGGCCTTCCCGGTCCTGTCCTTCATATTAACTACTCCACTGGCTTTATAGTTATCATAGTTAGAAAGCTATCTGGCCAGGAAGAACCAATGGGAAGTAAAGGAAATAGCCCTAAATCTTACAGGAAAAAGCTAGTTTAAGAGCAGACGAGGCAACCTGCTGACCTCTAGATCAGTGTTTCTCAACCTTGGTTACTTTGATGTGGACTTTAACTCCCAGAATTCCCCAGCCAAAAATGGCTGATTGGAGAATTCTGGGAGTTGAAGTCCACACAACTTTAAGCTACCAAGGTTGAGAAACACTGATCTAGATATTTAGGCAATCAACTCCCATCAAACCCTGCCAAGATGATCCAAACTAAAATACTGTGGGAACTGGTCAGAACAGCTGAAAGACTCTGAATCGGCTACACCTAATTTAGAAAAACAGCCTTTTTACATCCAAGAGGGAAAAACAAAAGAACTTTACTTTGGCACTTCTGATCCAGGAAGATGCTGGCAAGCTGTCCCTGATTGAGGATGTCCAGAAGGGTCTGCTGGGACTGACCAGTGACCTGGGCCAAAGTCAGTCCTTCTGCTATTGTGGCCATGAAGCTTCCTTGGACCATGTTGACAATCAGCATCATCTTGGCGGCATTGCCAACTTCTCCTACAGGAGAGAGAGAGAGAGAAGTTCTCTGCAAGACGAAAGAATGTAAAGGTTTCCCTTGCCAGTTGTGGTCATTTCTAGGGGGTAGTGCTCATCTCTGTTTCATAGCTAAAGAGCCAGCATTTGTCCAAAGACACTTCTGTGGTCATATGGCCGGCACGACTATATGCCAAGGCACACAGGACTTAGTTACCTTTCCCAACAAGTTAGGCAGTGCCTATTTATCGACTTGTATTTTTACATGCTTTCAGACTGCAAGGTTGGGAGGAGCTGGGGCGAATCATGGGAGTTTACCTCATTATGTGGCAGTGCTTGGGTCTTGAACTTGGGATGCCAACCTTCTGGCTGACAAGTCCAGTGTCTTAATTGCTAAGCCACCTTGCACCAATATATTAGACCTTCATAAGACATTTGTTTATATCTACTGATATGTTTTTTGGTGGACTCCTCTACTTCTATATCCCAACTAATTGTCAGAGATTAAGCTGAAAGCAAAGGAAGTATTTTCCAAACTTCTGTAGCTTCTCCACTTTTCTTTAGTATTCAGCTTGCCAGTAATTTACCAGTTTTAAGAGCTAGTCAAAATACACTCATCCAAAATTCTTTAACTGATTATCTTTTAACTGATGTATATTTTAAACTATGCCATCAAGCAGCAGAAGTCTTGAAGGATGCTGACTAAGATTTGCTCTCAAAATTTTCAACTATAAATTAATTCCATTGTTTTCAAAGATTTAGATTTTTGAGACTAATTTTGAAACTAACATTATTTACACCAAGAAACCTAATACTGAGTCATATAATTCAATGAGTCAATGACCCCATAGATTAAAATATACTATGTGCCCATAGATCACACGCTCAGAACCATTTCAGTGTATGCTATGTAAGGGGGTGGGGAGAGATAAGTGCATTGTATTTTAAAATGTTGGTCTGTAATGTTAAGATACACATGGAAAAAATTGGATCAGGCCTTGGTTGTACTACCAAGTGGCCTCTGCGGTACAAACAGGTTCAAGAGCAATTGGATTTTATTTCTGGGAAAATGGGGAAATGCCGATTATTTCTAGATATGGTTCCAAGTGGAGTTCAGATAGTTAGCTCCTCCTCCCTTTTTATGACTTCAATATAAAGACCTCCTACCCACTTGACTGCTGTGTCATGTTGTGTGAAGTTATCATAACCTCATAGACTTTTGTTAGTAGATTAAGAAGTTGCTTTAAAATAGATGTTGGAACTGCTCCTCGGAGTAATCTCAACATGAGAATTAACATAAAATGAGATCCTGTACAAGAAACACATTAAGAACCCATGAATTATTCCTAAATCTATATTCCTGTACTTCGACATTCCAGATAAGAGCTGGCATTCCATATCGAACACAGTCTTGTTCGACCCCAATTTTCTACATATTTAGCCTGTTGTTCCACTCATATATCCTGAATGGAGATATTTTTTACCTGGTCTCATTCTGTGTTTTCAAATACCACAAATTCACCTATTATTTCCACCATTTAATTCAAAATACTACCTAGGAAAAAAGAAGTTTTCCCCATTGCCTGAAAACAGCTACTACAGTCTTCGTATAAGCCTCTGTCTCCAGCAGCTAATATCACCAGCATCCCATCATTGGATAGCTGTTGGTTCCCTGAGACTGGGGCTTCCAGGAAGCGGCCACCTCTGGAGACAATCACCTGGAAGCAATAAGAAAAAGAGCCATTCTGAGCAGAGAAGATAAGTTACATCAGCCAAGGATACTGGTCGTGCTGAGCTTCCAACTCAGAAAATGCAATAACATATTAGAGGTGTTCCCCTCTTAACTGTCACTCATTCACTGTTTGTTTGAACTTGTGACAATGCTGAATGAGTGGTAATTATGAACTGGGCCTTGTACTTATGACATTGCAGTATCCCACAGTCATATGATTGCGTTGCTATTTGTGACCTTCCCTGCCAACTTCTCACAAGGAAAAGTCAAATGGGAAGCTAGCAGGAAGTCACATACATAGGAGGTCCTCACTTTACAACCAAGACAGCTCTCACTTAATGATGGCAACTGAGACTGCCAAAACTGTCACTGCTTAAACAGCACAGTCATGTGGTTTTTTGACTTATGACCATGTTACTTAACAATGAAGTTTCTGGTACCAATTAGTGTGGTTAAGTGAGGGCAACCTGTATTACTCAAACAGGCTGAACACTCCCTCTAACAGCAAAACAAAAGTATGTTAGCATGTTGAATGCTACCCATGCAACTTGAGAAAAAATACAGATTACCAATGAAAGGAAAACTTTGGAAGTTCTAAAAGCAGTAAAGGAATATATGCATCCATGTATACATACACAGGCCTTTTCTTTAAGCAGCACTCTAAGCAGCAGACCCCCTGGAGCTACATATAACCTCCACTGTTAGGATCAAAGGATCAGGCTTAATCAGTTCTAGCTAACAGGTTTATTGAAAATACATGGTCACAAGAATTTGTCCAACTGCCCGCCATAAACTTGCACTCTTGAGATAAGGCTAACAGTCCTTATGAGGGGTTGGAGCTTTAGAGTTTGTGCATGCATAGCAACTCAAGGCTGATCCCCATCTTAACCCAACTCTTTTCTTCCTTTTCCCACATTTATATTTTTACTAGTCTGAAAACAAACCAAGACGATATTTTTTCAGCAAGACTTTGCCCCCCCCCATGATATTGAGCAGCAGTGTTCATTTTCTGCATTTAATTTTGATTCTTATGATTATGCATTTTTAATCTTCTGCTGTACTCTCTAGACTGTTCTGTAATTGTGGAAACTACAAATATTGCAAATAAATAAATAAAATATACACATGCAAGTCTACAAGCACAGGTTCTATTTGTAGGGAAGAGACTATCAGTAAAAAAACACTTAGAGAACTGGGAAAGGTGGCTAGGCCAGTTCCACTATCATTTAAAACATGTCCCTCAGTGATTAAGATTAGCATGCCATTTTGTACATGAAGTCAACTCATTAAAAAATTTTTAGAAGCTATTCTAATAAGCTCAGTGTCAGCCTTTCCAAGTAAACCAGAGATGAGTTAGATGAGCTAATTCTATTTTACTGTAAGGCTACATTAACAGAATCTTGAAGGGCTGAAGGTACAGGTACTGTAGTTCTCATGACTAGTCACTTAATGAAGTTACCAGCCCATAGAAAACCACTGGTTCCACTTAACCACTGCAGCGTTCGCTTTACAACCTCCCCAAAGGTCATAAAATTGGGTCGGTCACATGGTAGCCTGATTTACTACTGCCATGACTTATAACCATGATGGGCAGGTTCCATTACACTCCTAAGTCAAGGACTAGCTGTACAAACTTCCTGTTGTCACTCTTAACTGCTGGATCCATTAGGGTTGTTTTTTTCTAAGTTTCTTTCTCTGACCATTAAGCAACTGGGGGCTCCAATTGCTTAATGTCTTCTCGTCTGATTGCTTCCTAGGCAGCATCACTTCCCTTGTCCCTCAAGATGATTCTCACATACCATTGCACCCGGCACCATTACCTGAGCCAATTCTGTGACAGTGTCTGCATCAACAGTTGACATGTCCACATAGCATTTCCCTGGACGGATGCCCTGGAGTACTCCGCTGGGCCCAAGCACCAGCTGGGGGAAGAGAAGAGCGGTAAAGCAATAGGGTGTCTGCAAAGTAAACCCAACCTAGCCAAAGCGGCTTCTACTAATCATTGTGCAAGGGATCATTGGCTGAATTTCTCACAAGCTATAGAGGAGGTGGCTTCCCACTGAAGTTAACGTACAACTCTAATTAAGCTGCACCACTACTAGTTAAGACAGGATTGGTGGAAACTCAGCCAGAATGCACTATAGTTTTCTAAATGGTGATAATATTGGGCTGTACAGGAAATTTAAGTTTCTGGGAAGTTCTATATGGGCCAACCAAAGGTTTCTAAGAAAATCCAGGTGTTTAACAGTGCTTGCAAGTTTGAAGGATCCTTAGATTTGTGCAGCTCAGCAATAAAGTCTTCCAAGTGAAAATTCCGCACTGATTTACTTACACTGTATTTTTGTGTTGTAAATAAACATATCTTAAATATATCCATGCACAGAAAGAACAAGGCTAGAATTCATTTACAACACTGCAATGGCTCTAGATTCACTCAGTTATACCAGCAGACCAATTATATGAAGTATGAAAACAGAGATATTTTAAAAAGATTGGTTTGGGGAGGGAGCAGGCTTCTACCAGAGATGTACCATGACTCATAGTCTGATACGGTGAAAAAGAATTCCTGCATGTCCTAAAGAAGATAAACACACACCAGTTTCTATGTTATTTTGGTTTAAATTAATTCCACGGCTATAGTAGTTAGATAAAATCAGTCACTCACCTGGTTTTGTGGTAGACTTATTTTGCATAATTTACTGGCTTTGCTTGGGCTGGTTTTATGCAATCAATTCTGTGCTGTAAAGCCTAACTGCACTGAAAAATGCAGCAGGTCACATTCAGATGTGTCACAGGCTCCTCTGCTGCTGCTGCCATACTCTGGGACGTTTCTGAACTCTTGGCCGCAGACTTCCAAGCCTGCTTTCACAATGTCAGATTAGAACAGTGTTTCTCAACTTTGGCGACTTTAAGATTTGTGGACTTCAACTCCCAGAATTCCCAAGCCAGTATGGGGAAAGTCCACAGATTGTAAAGTCACCAAGGTTGAGAAACATTGCTTTACATCTAGCATGTCCTACATGAGATGGAATCCCAGTTCTAGAAAACAGTGGAATTTTCCAAAACTGATTGATCAATGTTTGCAGGTTGCTTCACTCCAGCATTCTTGGCATGGCCTCAAATGCAACCTTAAAGCTCTCCTGACATTTAACAGAATTTATTGCTATTTCTTCTTAAGGGTGTGATTAAAAGCATGCTTCAGAATAGAAGTCAGATGTCAGGATTCGACCTATTAATTTATATTTACTGCCCATTCATCTATCCCATCACAATCTACAGGCTGTTATAATGCTTGATAAAGCTTACTCTAATGAAGAATACTGGGAAATTCTAAGCTTGCATTCTCCTTTGCAGTTGGCTAATAATGCTGTTATCATAATATACATTTCAGATTTTTTTTTGAAAAAAAAAGGGTTATCTTTGCTTTTCATATTTTTAGAAATATGAAACAAAGTAAGCCATTTATGGTTGAAAACCTTCAAGTGGTCTTCTTGACCTACAATAGTAAAAGTTCTAGTTCCAGTTGTTGAAGGTTTCAGGAAACCTTCAGGTTTCAGCCTGGGTGCCCCAAATGTCAAATAGGAATAAGGGAGCTCTCATAGGACAGCTGTGAGAGAGAAAAACATGATACAATCCTGTAAAACCAAATGACATAACAATATGAACTGAATTGGCAGCAAGCTCTAGCACTTACTCCACAGACTTGAAAATACTTTATACCAACCATGTACTGATGACTTAATCCAGTCATTTGACAGTAAAGGTTTTCAAATATAAACACTTGGCATAATTACATGTGGCAGAAAAGACCAGCACACAACTGAAAATCCAGAGTGACCTTGTCCTAAATGCCAAAAGAGCATTTAATAAATATTTTACAGCGTGCTTGCTTGTTTTCAATCTAAATAGGAGAGCAGGCATCACCACGAAACCTGTTTTTCTCAATCATCCCAGAATAATAAGCATATATCCTTTTATAAGTTAAAAGTTGTAACTGTTAAGAATGCTTAATTAACATTGTTTTCAAGCCTCTTATCTTCTCTCTCTCCTTTGCAGAGTGAATCAAGGTCTCCTGGACAATTAGGATGCTTCTTTGAGTTCCCAGCCTCTCTTAGCTACCCTACGAGAAAAACTATTATGTCCTTATTATTCCAAGGAGAATTATCTGCTGAAGAAAAGGGTGTTTATGCACACGCAAGGAAATCAACGAAGAAGCCATTCACTTCTGCTTCAAAACCATAATAGGCTTTTTTCATTTCAATTACTTACAAATTAAAGAGTTATACAGGTAGTCTTTGACTTTCAACCATTTGTTTAGCAACTGTTCAAAATTGTAATGGCACTGAAAAAAAGTGAGTTACGACTGGTCCTCATATTTAAGACCTCTGCGACATCCCCACAGTTGCACAGTCAAAATATGGGCACCTTGCAACTGGAATGTATGTACCACAGTTGCAGCATCCTGGGGTCATGTGATTGCCATTTATGACCTTTCCAGCCAACTTCAGACAAGCAAAGTCAATGGAGGAAGCCGGATTTGCTTAATGACCACTTAGCTGCAGTGATTTGCTTCACAACTGTGGCAAAAAAGATCATAAAATTGGGCACAACTCACTTTAACAACTGCCTTGCTTAGCAATGGAAATTCTGATCCCAACTGTGGTTTCAAGTTGAGGACTACCTGTAAATCTTGTCATCCATTAAAAGTAGTAGTACTTTTTCTGCAAATAGTTTATTCTGGTGAATGCAAAGCAGCTATGATCAGTCTGAGGCAAAGCATGAGGGGGAATGTGGCAGGGGTGCTCATGCAAGCAAAAAGAGGTAATCCTTACATCCTTGGCTGCCTTTGGATCAGATACGCAGGCAAAAGTGATATCACAGGTGGAGACTACTTCAGCCGGGGTTCTTCCCAACCGCGCTCCCTCCTGGATGAACAAATCGCACTGCAAAAGTCACAGGCCCAAATGTAAGAATAAAATGAAGATTAACCTAGGAACGCTGATGTGCCCCAAATCAGCCACCACTGTAAATTGTGGGAACTGAAGTCCACACAGCTGGAAAACACCCAACACAACCGCAGGAAATATTAAGTTTGGATTAGAACAAGCTGAAGTTATATGAATAAAAGCAAACAGAATTAGCTAAGCTTGCCAGAATAATAATAATAAAAATCCCTTCTCTGCTTTTTGGAAGGGGGCCACAGTGGCCTAGTGGTTAAGACGCTGAGCTTGACAGCTAGAAGATCAGCAGCCTGAATTCAAGAACCAGGTGCTGCATAACACAGTGGACTCCCATTACTTGCCCCAGCACCTGCCAACCTAGCAGTTCAAAAACATGTAAAAATGCAAGTAGACAAATAAATACTGCCTAAATTGGTGAGGAGGTTAACTGTTTTCCGTGAATTTTGGTGTATAATCATGCCAGCCATATGACCATATAAGCGTCTTTGGACGAATGTTGGCTCTTCAGCTATGAAAAGGAGATGAGCACTACCCCTAGAGTCCGATACAACTGGATAGGGGAAACCTTTACCTTTTTACCTTTAATTACACAGTATCTTTGGACATGGGCTTACAGGATGTTTTCTGAGGATACACAGAGCTTCATAGAAGTATATCAGGTCCAAGGAAGCCTATGCTTACAGCCCAGCTGCTGCAGCAGCAAAATCACCTATAAAATGGTTCCAAACTCTTGCTGATCCAAGGCAGCTTTCTATTGCCTACTGGAAATGGGGAGCGATCACAAAAGGTCTGAATCCTGGATCCAATCCTAGCCACCAAAATTTTGATTACCAGATGGAACCTTGACATCTCTACTGGATTGGAACAATAACAGAGAGATAACTTAGGTGACCCACCCACATCACTACTCTATCCCAAAAGTCTTTTTTTAAGCAACTGCTGTGTGCTACTACCTAGAAGACACAGAGAGGTTTTCCTTAGTGCACCTCCTTATTATGAGGATCTTATTATCTCATGAGAGATGGCAACTGCCTCATCCAGTCCATCATGCTCATAAAAACTGTAACAGAATGATTTCTCGAAATGTGGGGCTAAACTGATGTGGGCATAGCTGTTGCAGATATCCTAAGTCAGAGCTTCTGCTGTCAGCCACAAAAATAGCACAAATTGGGAGGGAAAAAATGAAAGAGAGGGAATGGAAATGTAACCATAGCTACAAGGATCTTGGTGATAATGTAAGTTAGCACTGTTAAACCAATTACTACATTCAGAAACACATCTTAAAACAGTTCAAATGTAGTGGGCAGGAAAGCATCTATTTTAGTTAAATGGCTTTTCTTTTTTTGTGTGTTTATGAATCTTCAAGATAGCATTGACTCCTGGCGGCCACTTAGACAAGTCCCTGCAGTTTTCTTGGCAAGGTTTTTCAGAAGTGGTTTGTCCTTGCCTCCTTTCTAGGGTGGAAGGAAGGACTGACTCAAGGTCACCCAGATGGCTTTATGCCTAAGGTGAGACTAGAACTCATCAGAGTCCCTAGTTTCTAGTCTGATGCTTCAACCACAACAACAAACTGGCTCTCTTCTCTTTCTTACTTCTCCCCGATAAAGCCAAACCTACAGTCAATTGTATGGTATGAAAAGAGCGTCACAGTACAGAAGAGAGTATCGCTAGACATTTCGTAAACAGAGAAATTATCTTCATTGTTATTTCATGTTTTGGGTCAGTCAGCAATTCAAAAGCCATCACAATTCCTTGATCGGGTCTGTCACTTTGTCCTTTGATAGAAGACCAATTACCTCTTTCTAGAAATGGATCTTACCTTCTCTGCAGTCCGATTCCAGACTGTAACAGTGTGACCCATTTTTATTAAGTTGGAGACAATGCCGCTGCCCATCAGGCCGAGACCAAGGAATCCTATCCTGCATAGGAAAGGTGGTAGTGAGAGATGGCCATCATGCAGGGAAAATTTTCAGAAGTGTTGTCAAACCTCCCAAAGTAAAGATACAGGGAAACAGATGAATGGAGGCAGAGTAGCAAGTGGAATGATGCCCAAAGATAAACTAAGAGAAATCTAATATTCTCAGTCCCAAATCATATAGATGAAACACCAATTAATAAGCAACTCGCCATCAAAGGCATTTATTTTAGCTTCAGGGGATAATCTGATAGCTCACCTATGGCACTTCTGCAGGCCCCAAGACCAGCCTTTTGGCAAGAATTCCTTCCCAGGCATATCTTCCATAAACAAAAAGAAAAGATAGGGGGTAGCCTCATCTGTATTTGGCTCTAATTCTGCTCAAATGTTTATTTCAGAAGTCAGGTGTGTGGCATCCAAAAGATGACTGCTCCCAGGTGATATGAAATCTTCATTCCTGCCAGTCCTCTCACAGAACCCCTTTCTAAAAGATCCAACACTATAGCGGACTATGCACACAAAACAGCTGCATGAATCTTCTAATGTAGTGTAATGCAGTTCAGGATTATTCTGGTTCAAGAGCCCAATTACATATTTGCAAATCTTCGTGCCACTGTACATAAAGGATCTTAGACACTTGTTTAAGCTTCCGTATCCCTATTGCCAGCACTTCTGGGTTCATGCTTAAGAAAGCCACTGCTTATAAGCGGAACTCTTACCCAAGCATGGTGCGCTTGTGGTTAAGAACTCAGCATGCATTTTCTAATAAAGCAGAAGGACTACCAGACTCCAGGACAAAGATTAAAAATACTCTGTAAAAAGCACACAGGCTTCCTCTCCTTGCTGTCACGTCTCAAAACTGATTTGAGAAAAGCTCATTCCTAACCTTGATTATGTTTCACCTTGGTCTGCCATTCCATTCACCCTTGAGCACCCTGTAAAGCTACAGAAAAACAACATGAGTTGTGTCAAGGCCTTGACATTAAGGGCCCACTCACAACTGTGCTTTTGGACAATTGAAGAGTTGCTGGGATAGGTTAAGAGTTTACCTGAATGCCTTCATTCTTAAAGTTTGTTTCTCTTCAGCAAACCCAAAGAGCTGACATCCTGAGATGGCTGCAGTGACAAACAGGCCACAGCTTGCTCTGAACTGAGCTGGAGGGAAATTGCTTCTGACAGCATGACAGGAAGTGCAACTGAGACTCCTGTCACTTGAGGAGGAGAAGGGAAGCACAAGAAGGGCTGGAGGCAGATGTGCCACAGAGGGCCATTCCTGGAAGGTTGAAAAGTCCCACCTCTTCCTCTCCTCAGGCAGTTCAAGGTTAAGTTCTGTTGCTTGCAGAGCCATTGGGAAGGGTGGATCTTCTCATGCAACTCCAAGACCATTCCCACCAGCCTCTTGCAACAAAGCATGCCATGAAAGGAGGATTCTATTTTTTTTAAAAAAGCATTTAGAACCAAAGGGTAGTCAGAAAACCTCTGGACAATTTTATTTCTCACTATTCTAGTAATTTCATCTATTGGTCATGTTGGAGGGGGATAGAATTCTCATTTTATGCATGTTAACTGCTCAGTGAGGTTCAGTCAGCTGACATGAAAGCAATTTACCCAAAGTTGTAAGAG
>JANHZU010003802.1:61259-71399 GCA_032468055.1 Acrochordus granulatus
ATGTAAAAATGCAAGTAGATAAATCGGTACCACCTTCAGTGGGAAGGGTAACAGCATTCCATGTGCCTTGGCATATAGTCATGCCAACTGCACGACTATATGCCATGGAACTGTCTTCAGACAACCACTGGCTCCCTCGGCTGTGAATCTGAGATAAGCACAGCTCCCTAGAGTTGGACACAACTGGCAGGGGAAACCTTTACCTTTTTTTTCGTTCTTCTCACAAAAAGCAAAGCACTGTACTGCAAAAGATTAGCAGTTTGTATTCAAGTATTAGCAAAGCTATGTTAAGCATTTTGAAAGCTGTAACAAAGCAATTTGTGGTCCGCTAACTTGAGTTTATTAATAAGAAGGAATTTGAAATAGGGAGGAGTTCAGTATTCTAATTGTACCCCATACATAGCTTTGAAATGACAGGAAGATGTGAAGAAAAATGGACTTGCTGTTACCATCTTGTCTGCAAACTGAAGTAATGCTGAAGAAAATAGAAAAAGGTGGTTTGGTTTTATTCATTTTGAAATACTAGTGATGGCAAGTTTCATAATTAAAGCTACTCTTGAGCAATTGCACAGATTTGTTTTGATTTCTGTTCTCGGATGTAATTCTATGAAACAGAGTCTGGTAATTGTACGCAACTCCATAAAATGGAATGGGAGCTAATATAAACTACCAGTTACAGCATGGGACAGATGAGTTCCAGCCCCCAGCATGGAAGCTTTTTGGTATCAGGGTAGCCATGCTGCCTGTCCAATCAACCTCATGGGATTGCTGTTGTGGGGAATAAAATTGGAGGTGGAGGAGCTACCTGTGCCAATAGGGTAGTAAAACAGATTATTGTTAAATATATAATAAAAAAATATTTGTTTTCTGAGGCTTAAGATTGGGAAATGAAAAAAGAGAGGTGAAGTGAAGAAACAAGCGGAAGAGGAAATTAAAGGAAAAGTAAAAAATGGAAAGAAAAAAAGTCTACCTCTGACTTTTAAAGGCTATACCTCTGACCTTCTGCAGAACTTATGTATGGAAAAGCAGTATCTGTGTTTTCCCTTAAAGTTGGAAATTTACATTATCAAACAAATAAAAGCATTTTGGTAGACAAGTATTATATGAGATAAGGGACCTCAGGTGAAACAATGGAAGTCCAAAAATGGGAGTGATGATAGACTATCAGCTAACTTCTTTGCTAGAGAGCAAGAGCTGCATTCTTTTAAATTTATAAAATATAAAGATGTTGCACCTCAGATGCATTGGGATTTAAAACTTCCCAGCCACCATTGAATTCAAAACACTTGAATCATGCCAAATGACGGAAAGCTATTATTGGAAGATTTATTAATGGCTTCAATGTAGAAGGACAATGTAAAGGAAGTCCAGGAAAGAACCATAATATAGACAATAGTCAAGGAAATTTTGAGAAGGAAGCATAGAATTTGAGATTACAATAAAGCACTTTAAGTGCATATGTCAGAGGTATAATTAATGTATCAGACTGAACGTAGGAAACTCAGTATAGAATAGGCTATTGCTAGCAATTATGACAGAGTTCAATAATCTTTTCAGGAGTCATCTCACACATACCACAGTGTCTCTCAATAGCTGTCTGGAGTTTCAGAAAGGAATACAGTGTTCCTTAGATCTATTCTGGAGATTCAGTAGCAGGAATCAAAGAACAAGCCTGAAATCATTCAGTAAACATAGCTGAGCTGTTTAATGTTTTGTTATATTACACTGGCTCTTTAACAAGACTTAAGCTTTGTCCTTAGAGGGTTACTGTTTGAAGCAAATGCCCCCCAGGGATGTGATTTGGAATCAGCGTATTTTTCCTGGCTTGTTTGCGTATTTGCATCTCATTTGGTGAGTTTTGAGAAAAGAACACACAATGTTGTCGCTCAGAGGAAATGTTTCCATGTACAAATATTTTATTTGTACATAGTTTCTCATCTGAGTAATCATAATTTGACTTGTCAAAGGATTTGGGGCATTTTGACACTGGCATTTTCTCTTTTGAAAAAAATTTCTCTTTTTTCAACAACTAATCAGTTGAATTATTTATACTAGCACAAGGCACTCTTCAACTACTAAACTTAAAAGTTTTTTCTTTAAGTGTCAGCAGCCAATTCAGCATTTTGTATTCTCACGATGTTGGTTCCTATGGCTAAGGTCACTCTTCTCATTTGGCCTCTCAAAATTACCAACATTCACTGGTATATTACTAGTTTTCGGAGTTTGATTTTACATTTCTTCTGAAGATGAGTGGAAAAGAAAGTGGGAGGTCTCTGGAAAACAAAGTAGATATATTTTTATCCTTGAAACACCCCCAGTGCTGCCACCAAATTTGAATGGTTTGGCACCTAATTTGATCTGCATAAGTTATGGTGAGAGATGAAGACAAGACAAGATTTAATTGTCTTCATCCATGGAAGTTCTATAGGGGACTTTGTGTTAGTTATGCTTTTTGATCCAGCCTTCTTTACAAGTTTCTTGTTTTGGGAAAAAATGGAGGAAGGAATTCTATAGACACCATCTTCAGCTCTTGAGGAAAAGAAGTATCAGTTTATTATAATGATGACAACCATTTCTTAGAAGCTTCCTTTTTATTTTCAAAAATTTGAAAAAGACAAAAAAGTTGGCATTGCTCCCATCTGTAATATTGCTACTTTCTTTCCTGCGATATCATCTGCAGCCCTGCATTTATTCTCCAGAGTTGTATTCCCTATTCCTCAGAAAGTTTCCCACGTCTGCGCTATGATATGGTTGTTAAAGAAGCTATAAAGGCTGTGTTAAGGAATACATCATGATGTCATAGCACACTAAACCAAAATGCAACAAGCTACATTGTGTCTTCATGCAGCCTGTGAATGTGGTCTGTTATACCGATGTACTAATTAATTGGTCACTGCCGATCATAGGAATAATTGTGTTTTCAACTGTCCATTATAATTAGGATTCTGGTATCTCATCTCAGTAGTGGATAGATAGCTGTTAAATCTCCTGGAAATTTACAAACAAGTTGAGAGCAGAGCTGAGTTATGCTGCCTAACATACTGATCAATTTTTCCACTGGTGGTGAAGAGGCAGTAATGAGCTGGTTCTTAAACAAGCACACATCCCAGACTGAAAGAGCCAAAGATAAAGTGGGCTGTTTGCCCATCTCTCCCCTCTATGCATATTTTTATTGTATATGTACTCATGCATAAGTTATTTGTTGTTGCTTTTACACATCCATCCATTCTATCACATTTGCTATACAAAGAGGATGTTTTGCCTGTACAGCAATTAATTTTGCAAAATGATGGTTTATTATCATTCTGGGGTGAATTATTTTATGAGCTTTTTCAGTCCTCTCCCATTGTACAATTTTTGTTTCACTATAGCCTCCTCCATGGTGAAATGTATTGGCACATGAATGCAGATGGATCCATTGCCCATGCATCACTTGGGTAAGCAGCCATGCTAGGTTGTGTGTTGAAACTTTTTTTATTTTTTTCCCCACCAGTGGAAGTAAAACGAAACCCATGTGGAAGGAAGTTCTGCCTACCTACCATTGGATTGGATTAATCTGTATCTGAAGAACAACAGGCCTGAATTTTGGTTTGGCTGAAAACTGGAGCTCATGTGTTCAGCGTTGTTTGCATTATGTCAGTCCATTGTGTGGGAAATACTCTAATGCCCAATCCAATAACCCAGGCTGATTTTTGTAGCCAAAGTCACATTGTAGGAAATTCTATAAAAGTTGCTCCATTCAGAAAATTGTTTCTGTCCATTTGCCTTCACTTTCTGCTTGAAACAGAGCTGGACTGTGTAGTGACCAAAACTTCAAGGGCTGGAAGTTAACCCCCAAAGGTGTTGCTATGGGATAATTCTTCATTTAGAATAAAACCAGCAACTCTTCGATTACTTTTAAAGTTGTAATCTGAAATCAGCATTGAATTCAGTATTCAGTAATCATCTTGGAGTGTGTGCTAATGGTGAATGCTCCCATAGACACACCTGTGAAGCCTTTGGCCTAAAGAAATGGAAACCATGCCTTGAGAGTAGCTGCAACAAAAATATAGCCATGACGGAACCCCACCGGGTCCAACTCACCTCTTTATCAGGCCCACTGAGTACCACTTTATTGAAAAAACCTCGGTGGGAAGATGTCACCAATTCAGAGCATCCTCCAGAATCTGAACCCACAGCTGCAGCTGTTCGCATTGCCCTCTCCCTTTTTGAGCCAGATCATAAGCGTTGCCCAGAATTCTTTTATCCAGAACTACTCAAGATGACACGAGGGAAAGGGAAAAGCAGTTCTGCAGGAGAAAAGGTAAGCAGGCCTTTCTTTTTTTCTTTTTGTGATGTGCATTCTTCATCTTAATGGATAATTACAATAACTATAAGAATAAATGTGTATGCTGCCCAGTTCTCGGCAACTGGGTAGTTCACAACAATTTACAAAATTACAATAAAAGATAAAAAACAGACAGAACTTGAAGGGTCTTCAGAGTCCTGGGTGAAAATCCATAAAAAAATGTGACAAACTGATTATGATATTTAGAATTATGGAGATAAGAGCAATAGGTTGTTGAAAAGACAGAACCTTGAATTCATTTATTTACACACATTCGTATATACATACTGTGTGTATGTGTGTATAAAAATAAATTACGAGTTTTATTAAAGGTTTTTAAAAACAAAGATTAAAAACTAAAAGTATGAAAAAAATCAAAGGTAAAACTGCTGAAAGGGCAGAAAAGTAAAGAAAAATAGAAAATAAAAAAGGTAGAAGCTTCCAATCTTCTGCACAACAGTATGGTTATCAGTGTATTTTTTACTCTGGCTACAGCATAACTATATCTAATCATCAAAACCATAGATCATAAGTTCCATTTTTTCTGTTTTATGCAAAAAGTCCATAAGGGCTTTTCAGTCAGCAACAAACATACATATTGTCTTTTCTCTGATCAAAGAGGTCAATTTAGCCAACTCAGCAAATTCCATCATCTTCACCAACCATTGCTGCATTGTGGGAAGCGCCAAACCTTTTCATCTTTGGATATACAATATTGCTGCACTTAATATGTATAAAAACAAAGTTGCATGCCTTTTTTCCAACTGTTTGTCTATCAATCCCCCCAAAAAACTTCTGGTCTCCATTGTATTTTAAAGATGTATTTGAATTCAGAATTTTCTAGCTTTTTTACACATTCAGCAAACATCATAAAATGTTTCTTGTTCACATTTTCAACAGAGATTTGAAGTACCATTATACATTCTAGGCAATTTCCCTGGTGACATATACCAACAATACATCATTTTATGAGAATCCTCTTTTAAGATTTTAACATACTGTAAAAAGTTTTGGTCCTTTCAGCCATATACAGGTGGTCTTTGACTTCCAACCACAACTGAGACCAGAATTTCCATCACTAAGTGATGTCCTAAAGTGAGATGTCACATGACTATATCACTTAGTGACTGCAATCCTGGCAGTTCTGGTTGCTGTCATGAACCAAGTATTGTAGGTCATTAAGCAAGTACAACTCCAAGCTGAGCCATTCCAGGCTTGGGGTCTCTTACAGCCTCAGTAAGGTAAGGAACTGTCTTCAACCACTTGTCTCCCCATCTCTGCTCTATGGCCACCCTGTACCCTGCCTTGCGGGGTGGCATGACTTTGAGGCTGCTTACCACACCCCAGGAAGCCCCAGCCTCCCCAGTTCAGTTACTGTCTCTACCCTGTACTCCAAAACCCTTGTTGACCTGCACTCCACTGCCCCAGTTGATCTTCACCATCTTCTTGCTCCTACTATTGACTGGGCTGAGCTGGGATCCAGCTGCATAAAAAAGGCCTAAGGCAGCCCCTTTACAAAGAGCTTCTGAGCAGGGCTGAGCTTCACATTTCAAAAGGGGAGGGAAACCTCTTTGAAAGTGTTCTTGAACCAAATATTACCAAACTTCTATGTTGAAATCATGGTATAAGTGACTTCTCTGTGAAAGTGTGTGACACATTCTCTTCTCTCCTTTCTTACACTCCCTTTTTCCTGTAGAAAAAAGACTCTGCTGATCCCTTCAATGATGAAGAAAAGGAGAAGCACAAAGCAGAAGCCCTTACCAGGAAGTTTGAAGAGAAATATGTACGCTTCTCTGTCCCACCTACGTTCCCGTTAAATCTTGGTTCTAGTATTCTCCATAAAAGTTCTGTCAAAAAATACAGCTACGTTTCATTCCAGGCTTCCTGTATTGGGAGTGTAAACTGAGTGGACCATGGTAGGTCCACTCTGTTTAACAATTTACTTTTGGGGACAGATTTCCAGTCTGGAATATTTTCCTATCAATATTTATTTAAAATCCATGGAGAAAATTGCCATCTTGTACCAGTGGACAATCTGAAGTTTCATTTTCTAAAATGTTAGAGGGGTCTTTGCAAGCTTTCTTCAAATTTTGTAAAACCTGCTGTGATTATGAGGCTTCCCATTAGTAAATCTTAACATTCTCACATTCAGTATTTGTGGGAAGCGCCAAACCTTTTCATCTTTGGATATACAATATTGCTGCACTTAATGATTAAAGAGCTTCAGAGATACAGTATGATTTAAATAATGCATTTTTTCAAATAATATATTTTCCATGCTGTCTCATACATACAGATGAAGAAAGTCCACTTATTGTAGAACACAGGAATCAAGCTACTAGTCCTTTGGTTTAAAATCCAGATTTTAATTCTCTTTCAAATTGACTGACATTTGCCTGTTGTTTTCCTGGCCTTGAGTGTCAAAGGTATATTCCTTGCTTATGTGCTGGTTCTCTTTGGCCTGAGAACTGTAGCTTTCTATCTTCCCAACTTTAATCTTTGCTGTGTTATGTGGTCCATGGTAATTCCAGATCAAGCCAGGAAGATGGTGTTTCTATGCAAGGGGCCCTATAAGTGGGCTTGTTTTTTTCCCAGAAGCTAAAGAGAAGTACAGTACATCCTTTAGCCACCTCGTATTTTAGAAAGTAAAATTTCATTTTCCAAATCCATGGGTTTTTCTGCAGTAGACTCTTGTTAACTAATGTTCATTTTTGCTAGCATTCAAGATTTGTAATGATTGTGTTGTTGTGGAATCCAGTTCAACACGTCAGGTCTATGCATCCGCAGGAACTCTGGGATGGTATATCTGGGAAGGAAGTACAGTCTTTTTTGCAAGTTATTCTAGATCAACATCAGTCTTTTCACTTTTCAGGGTGGAAAGAAGCGCAGGAAAGACCGTTTTCAGGATTTGATTGACATGGGACAAGGATATGATGAATCAGATTCTTTTATTGATAATTCTGAAGCCGTAAGTAGTAAATGCAAGTCTTTTTTCCCCAATGGTAAGGTTAACAGGCCAGGTAACACAACCATCTCACATAAAACAGCGGGTGTTGTAGACAGTGTTTGTATTTTAAAGCTGCAATTTTCCAGGTATGGAAGGTGTAGTAATGGTTCAAAGATCACAGCCAGGTTACTTTGCTAGGTTGCACAAAAACCAGCAGAAAGCATCTGGGTTCATCCCTCACCACATAATATTTCCCTGCTTTTAGTGCTCTGGCCTACATTTACGGCTGTTTGCAGCATCTTGCAATTATGCGACTTCAATTTATGACTTTTTTTTGCTAGAAACCAGTGTTTCCAGCTGGTTTCCAGTGAAAAGGCCCATTGGGTTTGCTTAATGAGTGTGCCACACTTAATGAATGTGGCATTCATTTAACAACTGAGGTGTTAACAACCATCACAAAAAAGTTGTAAAATTGGATGTGACCCACTTAATGACCACCATGACTTACAACCATTATTCTGTGTTCAGTTATGGTCATAAGATGAAGAGTACCTATAGTCTGTACAATTCCTGAATTACAACTTCCAGAAGCTGCACTGATCCAAGCAACTGTTTCCTGCCACAGATTAGAGGCTTTTAGAATCTGTTTCTTTGTTAGAATGTCAGGATAATTTGTTAGAATGTAATTGGAGGCATAAACAGAACCACAGCTTAGGACATGGACTAAAATTTGAAATTAAAGAATAACATATCTTTATTCTTTGAGTATTCATTCAAATGTTGGGCAGAAGCAGGACAGAGTTTGCTGGTCTTTTACAACAAATGCAGACCTGGCTATCCTTCAAGTTATTTTCATTTCAGTATCCTAAATAAGAAACTGTAACAATTTTGCTTGTACCAGTAAGTCATTAGATTCATTAGTAGATGTGATGAAAGAAGACTCCAAAATATACATTAAGAGAATCTGCATGCATATTTACAGCTTTTCCTTTGCTTTCTTTCCAGTAATAACTAACAAATTAAATTTTATTACTGAATATAAACACACATTGGATGCTGAAAGGTATTGCAAGTTTAAAAAAAACTGGGTGAGTTGAAAAAAATCTGGATTCTAAGAAGTTGCAGATAAAATTTATTTATTTTGTTATATGGCCACCCATCACAAGACTTTGGTCGTTAGCAAAGTATAGAGATGAGAAAGGAAACCTCAATTTTGCTGAAGGTATTGATGGCCAGATACATATGTAAGACTGATGTTTTCTTAAGTTGTGATGTCAAGATTGTTTGCGGGAAATCTACCCATGGAGCTCCGTTGGGATGGTATACACCAGTTCCGTAAGACTATGGCAGGGTTGTTGATTGATCTGTCTTTGTGTACTTTTTCCAGTATGATGAACTTGTTCCAGCATCACTAACAACCAAATATGGAGGCTTTTACATCAACTCTGGAACTCTGCAGTTCCGACAGGCTTCGGAGTCTGAGGACGACTTTATCAAGGAGAAAAAGAAGAAGTCTCCCAAGGTCTGTGATCAACATGCTTTGGGCATTTTTGTTTTAAGAATGGCCTTTAATAAATTGTGATCATGTTTCTGACTCAAAAAAAGCTGGGAGTCACTTTTCTCATCTCAATTAAAAAAACTCAGAGAGTGTTATCCTAAGTTTACATTGCAGTAATCCAGCTGAATTTTGTGGGCCTTGCTGTCCTAAAAATAGGCTCTTTGTGGATGGATCTTAAGATTCCATAAAATTGGTTTCTAAGAGAGTTTTGCCAAAAGAAGAAATGATATTTCAAATATATATACCAGACCACAGTATATTTTCCCATACTGCTTCAATAGCAGCTGTGGATCAGGCCCGATCTACTGTGGTTTGCATCAGAACCATGTGAAGGCCAGAGTGAGTTGATTAAGATGTTGGATTAAAAACTGGGAGACTCAAGTTCTTTCCATTCTCAGACACGGTAGCTCACCGGGTGAATGGCTTAGTCCCTGTTTATCAGTCAAACCTGCCTCATGGAGTAGGTGTTCTTGGAAAAAATAGGATGGAATACTATGAATGCCACCTTCAGTTCCTGAATAAAAAAGTAATTTAAACCTAATAAGATTATGATAATGAATGTGACAAAATATAAACTTTGAAGAATGTTATGTGTGGAACAGGAAGCCAGTCTTTCAAGGGTCATTTTTGAGAAAGAAGTCCAGGAATGGTGAGTGAAATTCCCAAGGATACACAAAGATGATTGCACCCATAATTCAGATTGTGAGAGACCTGCTCAATATCGACCTGTAAAACTGGCAGGCACCATGCTGCATACAATCAGTGAGAAAGGTGAAAGTAAACAGAGGCAGAGTACAGCATTGAGGTCCAAAAGTTCATTCAGACTCTGAACAAACAAGATGATAACCACAGATAGTAGCAATTTCTGCATACATTTGCCCATAATCTAAACAGTACAGAGTGCTCTCTTGATTAGGAGAGTAGAGCTGCTGAGAGCTGAGATCATGTCAGTTCTTAGCTGGCTGAGTTTTTTTTCCCTTAAAGAAAGAACAAAGTGTGTCCTTGTTTCTGGCCAGTAATCCATTTGGCATGTAGCTTCATTGTATTTGAATGCTGGAAGAGATGGGATGGTTTCTTTTCTTGTCTTCTGCATTTTCTGCCATGACTTTATGGTATTATTTGGAGACAAGATCTTTGGGAAATTGTTTTTTCACAGTGCTGCTGGGGATTGAGGTGATCCTTAAATTTATATCCCCAGTGCTCCTTTGTGTCTACATCAGCCTTTCCTCCCTTGGCACTTCCGGTATTTGTAGCTCATTTTCCATTGGCTGACATGGCCTTTGGAATTTCTGAATTCAAGGATAAAAG